>PVHX01004360.1:64896-127241 GCA_004024805.1 Geosciurus inauris
AGCAGAGGAGCAGATAGGAAGATAGAGGAAATACTAAATATTTTATTTTACCTTTAATTGCTGACACACTTTATTATGTAAACTGCATTCCAGTTGCACCTGCAAGAGGCTACTATTAGTGGTTTCTGCCTAAAGGAAAAGAGGAGGAAAGAACTTTAAAAGATGCAAAAGACAAAATCCTGCATTAATAATAAGCTATTCATCATTTATTCAGAAAACACATTCATTTATTTATTCAACAAATATTTGAGTATCTGCTAAGTGCAGGGCATTATTCTATTTATTGGAAATACAACAGTGAGCAAAAAAGGAAAATCGGTGCTGCCACTGGGTTTACTTTATGAAGGAAATCACAAATTGTCCCTTGGGCAACATGAAAATCTCAGCAATAAGCAAGTGAATATGTTCTAACTATATACAGAACACTGTACTTTGGCATTTCCAATGCATGTTAAACATTCTGTTCAAACGTTGGATTTAAATAGGTTTACCCAGTAATAGCCAAATAATTGTTTTTATGTGTGCTTTCTATCTGTACAATGACCTTTAGAAGCTGTGATCCTTGAGTGAGACAAAACTATAAAAAATAACCATAATTAAACTAGCTATCATTTTTTAAAAATTTTTTTTCAGTTGTAGAGGAACACAATACCTTTATTTTATGTGGTGCTGAGGATCAAACCCAGTGCCTCACACATGCGAGCCAAGCGCTCTACCACTGAGCCACAATCCCAGCCCACTAGTTATCATTTTTAAAATTGGAAGTGCTACAGGAAAAAGAGACAAAACTATAAGAAAAGAATGCAAGACTTTGTCGTTCAAGGATCTTAGACACATGGAATGATCTCAACATATCTTCAAGAAAAGGAAATGAAAAATCCAATCAAGAGATACAGCCATTTGGTTGGGAGGGTACAGGCTGCAGACATAGGTAAATACACAGAATATTAGTGCAGCATGTGAATCTAAAAAACCTGGGCCATAAAATCTCCTCTTTCCTCAAGTTTGATGTCTCTGGCACAGTGACAATATGTACTTGACCTGGGAGGCACTGTCAGAGCATTGAGAATCTCAGCAAGGTAAGATGCACTCCCCAAACCCAGGCTGTGTTAACTCTGCGAAGATGCATTATGAAGGAGATTCAAAGCTTGTCAGATTTATAAGACTTACTCAAGTACATATATAACATTTTAGGGGCGAAAGGTACAGCTCGGTGGTAAAATGCGTGTTGAGCATTTCTAAGTCCTTGGGTTCAATCCCCAGCTCCAGAAAAAATAAAAAACAAAACAAACTACTTCAGTTATCAGACTGTTGAAGTACAGAAAAGAATAAAACACGCTACATTTTTAAATGTAATAAAATTATGTACAGTAGTTTAACCAAGCCTATAAATGGGACCAAACATTAGTCAAAGTCACTTTTCAAAAGTTGCTAGTAACTGCTAGTTTTCTTAAAGAGAATAATATGATTTATACAGCGAACCTAAAATCCTGAGAACTCAACCTTTAAATTTGTCTTTGTATGAACAAATCCTTCTACCAAGGACATACACAAAAAAAGGCCATAACTTTTTGAAAATGCTTTAACCATAGTTACAAATGATCTGCAAGAAGCCAAATCCTCTTGCCTCTCCCTCAGTGAAGACCATTAACCCCTGGTCCCCTTCTCCCTTCCCTTTCAGCTCCTCCTCCTCCAACCATCAGACCCTGGAGTTACTCTGGAGGCCCTCCTGGTCCTCCTCTCTCTTCCTGGGGAAGCTCTCTGACAAGCTGAGGTCTCCAGCATTTTTTTCTCCAGCTCAGACCTTTCTGCACACCCAGAGTCCAACAAACCCCAAAAAGCCACCTTGGCCATGTACCGTATCTTAGCACCAATATTCATCAACTGTACCATTATTCATACAGTTGTGCAAACCAGAAACCTGAACACCAACTTCACTTCACCTGCAAATCCAAAACCAAGTTAAACTAATTGTTTCTCCTCAGAAGCCATCAAATCCATCCATGTATCTTCCTTCTTAATGAGATGGAGGGAGGGGACTATGCCCACAGGCTAACTCTGGCCCACTGCCTGTTTTTGTAAACAGCTTCACTGGAACCCAGCGGTGTCATTCCTTTCTGTACTTTTAGGACTGTTTTTGTGCCACAACAGCACTACCACACCTGACCTTTCGTAACACTCCTCATTATAATGTAATAAAGTGGTCAAGGTCACTCTCCCTGGCAGATCACAAGGACTCAGTCCAGTGCTTTTATCACTGTGGGGTTGGGCAAGCTGGGAATGAGGAGAAACTAAAAATAATTTTAAAACACCTACAACAGATTACATCAAAACCTGACATTTAGTGTACTTCTGATCTGAACTATTCAAAGTTTGTAAAAAAAAAAAAAAAAAAAAAAATCAGCACACTTTCAAAGTACACAGTTACGATTAAGATTCTTTTAAAGAAATCTGCAATTATATCTTTTTCCTAAAATATTTCTTTGACTGGATAGAGAATAATAAAAGTTCAAAATTCTGATTTTGAATATGATTATAAACCCTGTTTTCAGTGATTTGATATGATATAAACCCTATTGTCATCTTGGTAAATTTCTACATGGATGAATTTATAATTTGGCATTTTAAGCAAGATTCTTCTATTAGCTAGAAGCATAACAAAAATAAACTCTATTCAAAATGCTTGGAACCAGTACTATTTTGGATGAGGGGGGAGGCGTTGGGGATATTTCCATATCCATGATGAGATCTCTAGGAGATGAGACCCAAGTCTAAAGACAAAATTTGTTTCATATTTTACACATGGCCTAGAAGTTGTTTTATATAATATTTTAAGTAATTTTTCCAAAGAAACAAAATTTGTGTACACTGAACCATCTGACTTGTGATGTCATAATGGGGTTCAAGTCTCAGATCTTGGAACACTTGGGATTCCAGATTTCCAGAGAAGGGAAGCTCAGCCTGGGCTTCATTTCATCTGCTGTAGAGTACATCTTAGAATCCCACAAGGGGGAGTCCTAGCACCTCCAAACTGCCCTTGCAATATGCTGATTTTCTAAGAGAAATCTCAAAGTTCATGCTTTTCTCAAAAGAATGAAACTTTTAAAAAGAAACTATGAGCAAAACAAGAGCCACCTGAAGCAACGACGCAGACCAGGATTAAGTAGCCAACTGAGCACACTGCTGAGAGCAGGCCATCCCCTACTCCACAGTGTAGCTGGGCAAATTATGAGAGAAAAATAAACAAAAACTTAATTCTGTATTTTCGAAACCTCCCATATGACTTTAACACATTAGTTCATATTTTCTTAATAGTCTTCATATGAAGTATGTGAAAGTATTCCCTTTTAGAAGATGGGAGGAAATGTAGTTTGAGGAAGTGACTTATCAAAGATCCAGGAGCCAGTCAGTGGGAAAACAGGAGGGGGGATCAGGTCTTTTCATGCAGAAGTGAGTACTTCAGTGCTCTGTCCAGGTAAATGGGGTATATACCAAGTCTACTTCTCCCAGGTGCTTACAGTCCTAACCATTCATCAACAGGGAGACACATGATTGAAAATTATGCTGACAAAATGCAACTGACAAGAAAACAAGCACTAAAACCCCTTTTGTAAGGATGTACTCCCACAGTTTTGTGGAGAAGGGGTAGGAGTTTGAGGAACTGGATATTAAGAGAAAAAAAAAATCTCCCTCCACTTGCTAAAGAACTGGTGATCTTAGCAGAGTGAATTTTGGGGATTAGGTGCCAAAAAAAAAAAATGGAGAAGAAATGATTTGCATTAACAAGACTAACCCTAACAGAAGTATACAAGAATCTACACATGATACATATACAAGAATCTATACATTAATCCAAACAGAATGCTCAAGGCACTTGAATCATGATTTCAAGGTAATAATCACATACAAAAACCTTTCATTTAAGGAATATAACTTGTGAAATATAAAATAATTACTTAGATAAGTGCCAATCTTACAGTCCATTTTCCTCATACACTTTTTTCTCCTTGCCAGTTCCAAATGTGACATTTTAGAGTTCTTCATAAAGCTCTTAGGCTAACCTCTGTTTTAACAGGAACACAGATTCTGTCCCCCACACATAGGGCTGTATCCATTGGAATCTGCACAGCAAAGATCTTGTATAAAATGAGAGTTCTCAGGTCTGTTCCACATAACACTCAGGCTCTATAACCAAACTCCTAATTTAGTGCTTCCCGAATGACAGGCAGATTTAGCTGAGCTCTTAGCAAGCACCACAGTTATTCAACCCCAATATGAAACAATAATTGTTTCAATCTCCACCACTGCCCTTCTAGTCTGATATTAGCCATTGAAAAAAAATTCGCCTGCATTGCCACAACCACTTGCAAAAACTGGGAACTGGCTGGAATAAACTTTTCAGTTGTGTTCTAAGGGGGAAAAAAGGGGATCAATGCATATGTATAACATTTTTTCTTCTCCACATCATTTTAGAAAAGGCAACAGTAGCTTTGTGGTCAACACCGATTCAAGGTCAAACCCCAACCATAAATCTATGGGGACATTCCCTTCCCACCCTAAGACTAAACTTCCGCTTCCATAAAATGGAGTTATTGAATTCACAGCAATATTACTAGCATTAAGTGAGCCACATATACTAACCAATGGCCTCAAAGGAAGAGTATTTTGTTTTTATTTAATCATTCACAAATGGTGCGTTTGCTTAGTCAAACTCTACAACAAATGTGGTAAGCATTGTTTCCCACATTAAAGTTGTTAAAAGGAAACTCCTCTTCCTCACTCCTTTGGTTTCTAAGAGAAGGGATTTTTTGTTTTTGTTTTTCTGCAACACTTCAATTTCTTTTTGTGTAATTTCACAACTGGTTCGGGACCCAAAAAGAAAAAGAAAAGAAGGATCTTTTATTGCATACCACCTCCCACCCCCTGCAATGTGCCAGAAACCCAGACAGACAAAAAGCAATCTAGAGAATAAGTTAACCCTTTAGATAATGAGACTCTGATGGAACCTAGTGGAAGTGACCCATATTGTACAACACCTTGGTTTTTACATTTGGGAAAATAACTAGTTTTTAATTACTACAACCTGGGCTTGCAGGTTCAGAACAGCTGTGTGGGACCTTGGTAGGTCATGCGGCGATCGTGGATCTGTCCAAAGGCTATTTTTATACAACTGTATGCTGCTGGCCCATAAGAAAATGGCAAGTGGATCCTGCAGTTCGGGCTCAGGCCCTGAAACAGGGCCCTGGCTCAGCAAAAGGTCAAGCTCTATAATGCAGGTTGCTAAAGCCTGACTTCGACCAACAGGGGCACAGTGTGTACTTCAGTTGGCATGGCCAAGGTAAGGATGAGACTAGCAAAGGCATTTTGGAAGAAAATACTAAAATTAAACATAAAATTACCATTAATTTAGCAACTGCACTTCTAGTTATGCACCCAAAAGTGGTCATAGGGCCTCAAAGAGGTATCTGTACACTCACCTTCATAGCGATATTACCCGCAATAACCAAAAGGTACAATAAACCCAAATGTCCATCAATGAATGATGGGTAAAGAAAACAGGATATACACACTATGGAATAGTATACAGCTTAAAGAGGAATGAAATTTTGATGCATGCTTATAACACAGATGAATCCTGAAAACATTATGCTAAGTGAAATAAGCCAGAAACATAACAAACACATGATTCCATTTATACAAAGGACCCAGGGTGGTCAAATATGTAAAGACAGAAAGTAGACTACTGCTTGCCAAGGGATAGAGGACAAGAAATGAGTCAGTGTTTAATTGGTGTGGCCGCAGTTGTGCAAGGTGAAAGCGTTCTGGAGATAAACGGTGATGATACTTATACAAAAGGAACATACTTAACACAACTTAAAATGGTAAATTTGGGGTAGTGCATATTTTAACCACAGAGGAAAGGGAATAAGTAAAAGCTGAAAGAGAAGGAAACCTTGAAGGCTAGGTTAAACAGACTTAAAAAAAAAAAAATGGAGACACCCTGGGCTCCAATTAAGAAGGTATTTGAAATGAAGGAGCTAAATCTTTGTCCTTAGTGGAGCCTTAAAAACATACTAATAGCTGGGCTCGGTGGCGCACACCTCTAATCCCAGCGGCTTGAGAGGCTGAGGCAGGAGGATGGATAGTTCAAAGCCAGCCTCTGCAAAAGCAAGGCACTAAGCAATTCAGTGAGACCCTGTCTCTAAACAAAATACAAAATAGGGCTGGGGATGTGGCTCAGTGATTGAGTGCCCCTAAGTTCAATCGCCAGTACCCCCCCCCCAATATACTAATAAAAGAGGACAGAAAAGATATCAGTAAACTGGAAGTGTTCCTTCCAACAGAACTAGGATGCAATCCTAAGAACTATGGAGAAACACACTTTCAAGTCTCTCGCTGTGTTCTGGTTTGGATCTTAAACATTCCCGAGAGGCCCAGGAGCTAAAGGCTTGATCCTCAGCCTGTGGCACTATTGAGAAGTGGAAGGACTTCTAGGAGCAGGGGGCATGCCCCTCCTCTCTGCTTCCCAGCTGCCCTGAGGCGAACAGCTTTCTTCTGCCATGTGCTCCCCTTGACATGCAGCCTCCGCACACACAGGCCCAGAGCAATGGAACCAAGCAACTATGGGCTGACTTGTCTGAAATCATGAACCAAAATCAATCTCCCTTCCTTCTGCTTGTCTCAGGTATTTGTTACAGTGGCAGAAAGCTGACTGACACACAGGAAGAAAGAGTAAAGAGCTGTACCTTCAAAGCCTGAGGCAGCCATACCAAGGCTGAGGGGAATCTGAACAGACTCTTGACAGGAGACTAAGAAGATGTCTCCCAACAGGAGGCGCAGACTGCTCAGAGCAGTATTAGGAGGAAATATGATCACCACTTGGGCCCTGAGGAAATATACTTGGGACCATTATGGAATCAGGACTTGGTCAAGACAACGAAACAAGCAAAAAGGAAACATGTTAAAGGAGAACCCAGCAGGGCAAGACAGACTGAGCTAGGCCGGATGGAGATTTTGGTCTGATCAGGGGACTTAGGGAACTATCTCCTCTGTGAGATTACCCGATGCAACAAAGAAAAAAAGGATTTGGGGGCTGGGGTTATGGCGTAGCAGTAGAGTGCTCACCTAGCACGCGGGAGGCACTGGGTTCGATCCTCAGCACCACATAAAAAATAAAATAAAGATATCCTGTCCACCTACAACTAAAAAACAAATATTAAAAAAAAAAAAAAAAAGGATTTGTTTGGACAATAGATGTCCTCAGTTGTCCCAGAATACATTGATTTTCTCTCACTGTGGAAGAACTCATCCCTCCCCCGCAAAAAAAAAAAAAGATCCTAAAGAAACATAAAGGAAAAAAATACAGCAGAGAGTAAAGGAAGGAATCCACTAAGGAACTTAGAAGGAAAAGGACCAATGTGAGAAGCTGATTAAACTAACCTTCAACTGAGCCTTTCTTGTTGGGGAACAGGAGAGGACCAGCAATTCCTGAAGACCCAACCCATCCTGCAAAGCAGAAAGGGCACAGTCGACCCCTGAGGACAGCTGCTGCACAGGGCCAAGCACTTTCTCCACTAGCCCTTAAGGATACAAGCTTCCCAGCATCCACAATACCCTCCAGGATCTGCTGAGGAGAATGCTCCCGCTGAAGTAAGTAGGATAAAAAAGGAAACACCATCCCTAAGAAGTAGGTTCTAGGACCTCAACGAATCCATCCACGGTGAGAGGTGGTGGAAGCTACACTGTGCGCCAGTATCGATTTCTTAGCCCTAGGCATTTCAGATGCCCCGTTCCTCAGCAGAGCACAAATACCATTCAGCCAGAGTGCCAGAAACAGAGTTCCAGGAAGAAACACAAACCCACATATGCAGAGAACAAAGAAAGACCCAGTAACCTGGCTGCCACCAGTGTACCTTTCTAAAGCTCTCAGGGAAGTGTCTTGATGACACTTCCTGAAAAGGGAGATAAATCTGTACAGGTGGCTCTTCCCCAACCCCAAAGCACCCAAACTAGCCTCCTGGTTAATGGTGACCTGTCCCTGTCAAGTGTTATGTGCTAAGGTCCTAGACACTAAATGAGCAGTACCAATGAAAGCTAAAACCAGCCTAATACTCTCTTCTTCCCTGAATCACAGCATGAAACACTGGGAACAATTTTTGCTTAGAATTAGCACCTGCAAGCCGGGTGCGGTGGCTTAAGCCTGTAATCCCAGCACTTAGGGAGGCTGAGACAGGAGAATCGCGAGTTCAAAGCCAGCCTCAGCAATGGCGAGGCACTGAGCAACTCAGTGAGACCCTGTCTCTACATAAAACACAAAATAGGGCTGGGGATGCGGCTCAGGGGTCAAGTGCCCCTGAGTTCAATCCCCAGTACCAAAAAAAAAAAAAAAAAGAATTAGCACCTGAAGAGCTGAGGGAAGCATGTTTTCCAAATCCGGCAGATTTCAGGTTGACACTCTGATACTCCAGAGTGTCTTATTAAGATTCTAGACTCAAGTGAGGCTCAGGAGAGTCTTACTACTGAACTACTAGAACTTCTGAAAATCTCAGGAAACCACACACATATCCAGTGAGAGTGAGCCCAGGATGTAGCTTGCTGAAGGCTCCCCAGCTGCCCCTAGGTGTGGAGAACCTCTCTAGTTTCAACAAAGAAAACAAGAAAGGACATCAACATTATCTGAATGTTAATTATGGGCCAGGATAATTTGATATGGGTCTACAGCCTTGAACTTTCATGTCTTGCCCGGGGAACTGAATATGAATTTTAAAAAACTCCCCTGAGAGTTTCATAATAGGAGAGGGTTTATATTCAAAAACTTTTCCTAAAGTTATGATGAATGCATTTAGCTATGTGCTGAGCATTACTTCTAAGCTCTTTACATGAATTTATTCATTAGCTGCAGCAATGAAGTGCTATTATTATCCAGAAGTGCTATTATTATCTATTTTATGGATAAACTGAAATACAAGGAGGTTAGATAACTGGGCCAAGGTCACTCAGCACCGAGATTATTACTCAGGTGTCAGGTTTGGGATTCATGGTCCATTCACGATCTCTATGCCTCAATACGATGGGGCATCCCTACCAGGCTGGTAATTTTCACTGGAGTATCTTAACACTGTGATTTGATCCCACCATGAAATCTCTTATGAGCTATATTGGATGTATTACAGCTAAAATTAAGATGGAGGAACAGATAAGGAAATGAATGGCCTTGTAGCAGATTATGATTGAATTTATCAAATCTATTTCAGAGCATTCCAAGCCTCCTTTGCCCCTAGAAGAAAGGGGTTTCCTAGTTAGTAGGACAGACAATGTTCCTGTGTGGCAGGAAGGGAGCTAGGGGGCTGCTGCGGGAGGAGGAGGTTTCCTTCCTGCTTCTCTCTACACTCTGGTTAAGGGTTTCTCCTTCAGACTTAAGCCTCCCTCCCAGTGGAGTGCAAGGTCTAACCTGGAGAGAGAGGTAGTAACCACTGGCTCTTACCTCAGCTGACACAGGAGAACATAGCTTATCGGCAATATAAAGGTGGTTTTAGTTCTCTAACTGCTGATCCTTACATATCCACTGGTTCAAAACTTGGGTCAGGAAGAGAAGTATTGATCGGGCATCTTTAAGTCTTCTAACAGAAGATTCTAAAATATTCAATGTAATGAACATTTGTAAAAAGCCAAAGGGAGATCTGTGCCTCGCAATTTCAGTTTTAATGTTTCCTTTATAAGATTAATTCATTCAATTATCAACCTATTAATGAATTCAATTATCAATCAATTTATTACATTATATTGTAAGACTCTGCCAGGTAACAGGAAAACAAATATTGCTTAAAGAATGATTCCTGCTGGTAAAGGAAATAAACACATAAAACAAAAGCTTTTGGTATTATACACAACTTACCCTTATTCTAAAATCCTTGAGACTAGAAGTGTTTTGGATTTCAGATTTTGGAATATTCGCATATATGCAACATGATATATTGGTGATGGGACCCAAGTTTAAACACAAAATTGATTTATGCTTCAAATACACTTTATACACATAGCCTGAAGGTAATCTGATATAACATTTGTAGTATCTCTGCACTTATAACTGCAACCTACCATATGCAGTCAAGTATGAAAATTTCCAAACACAGGCACCACTGCAGCATCCAAAAAAATTTCAGATTTCAGAACATTTCAGATCATAGATTTTTGGATTAGGGATGTTCAACCTGTACTTGCGACAACAGGGCTCTCTCAAGGTTTTCAGTAAGAAGTTAGCCAATTCTCCCAGGAGGCAAAAAAAAAAAAAAAAAAAGACAAACACTGAGCTGAAAGAGGGACCAGGAAACCAGTGTCACTGTAAGCAAGAAAAGCGATTTTGAAGAAGCAAAAAGGAGAAAGATGGGAGTAAAGAGATTTCACATACTAAGACAAACATGAAGAGGGAAGAAGAGCACACAGCGACACACCCAGTATTGCTCTCTTTCTAGAACCTTCACCACACTATCTTCCTTTCATCCACCCACCTTCCTCTTCTCTCTCTTCTCCCCAAGTTCCCATTCCATGGAATATTCCCACTTGAGGCTGTAATGGGAAAAAAATAAACTTTAAACCCTTAAGCAAAATCTCTCTCTCTTTTTTAAGAGCTAGATTCAGAGGCAGGTTGACAGGGGGAAATTAAGTAATACTATATATTCACCAGACATATAGTAATAATTTTCCAGAGTTTGACAGCCTATCATTTTCATGTAAAAAAGATCAAATGGCTTCTTTCTTCATGCAAAAAAAATTATTCAACACATTATGATGCCACAATCTGTAGGGACTCTCAGCTCTGATGCTGAGAACAACTCTTCATTCCAGGGAAGTAAGTGTAGCCAGACAATGAGACAAAGAGCACAGTTACAGAGACCCCTAACCTTTCCCTGTTCTCTGTTTTCCATCTCCAAACTCTATATTGAATCTCTGCAACTTATCTGTTAGGGAGAAATGTGCCCCTTTCCATTTCTCCTCTGTCAAACTGTAACTGAAAGAATTCCATGCACTCCTCCTGATTTTACAGCCTGCCTTCCTGACTGCCACATTTAATTGACAGATCAGCACCTGTAAAGGCAAGTTGCAGGTAATGATTCAGGCCACCCTCCCCCAAACCTGGCAGGCTCCAGGCTCCAGCAGGCCCTGCCCAACACCTGTTCCTTGCAGGCCTAAGGGTTTGACTTCACCCCTCAAACGCGAAGGCCATGCCAATTTCAAAGGTTAGGGACTCCTGGTCTGAAACGTATTGGGTATCACACAGAATATCCAGAGATAATCTCTCCTTTACACAATCCAGCAACATGATCCCGAGGTGGGAGACAGAATCCCTCGTCCACACAAATCAGAAAGATTACAAAAAGGAGACCACAAAACATTACTTATGGTGACCTTTGCCAAGTATGACTATGGTCTTGTGTTTATTTTTTAAAAAAACATGTATTAATTGTGCATGTTAACGGGGTTCAGTGTGGTGTTCCTACAGATGCAAACTGTGCAGGGGTCCAACCCAACCACCCTTCTTCTCTACCCTCCCCTAATTTTCATTTCTCTGGATTTTCCTTTTTTTAAAAAATAATCTCCTAACTTCTTATAATCTTGAAAAGATAAAACTCTCTTTTAGATAATTAAATAATAGAATACCATAATACCGTGCCCTCCCTCCCTCTCTCTCTCTCTCACACACACACACACACACACACAAAACCACCTTTATTTTGTAGCTCTGTGTGTCATACATTTTCCTATAACTTTAAAATTTCTCTAGGTTTCCCACACTGTCTTCTAAGTACATTTTAAACAATAACATTGATTTCAATAAGGATATTTTACATTTTTTAATCTCTCAGGCAAGCTATGGCTAATGAACCTATATGCCGAATTCTGAGACAATGGCGATTTCAAATATTCTCTTTTGCTCAAGTAAACCAAA
The DNA here is from genome assembly GCA_004024805.1 of Geosciurus inauris. Classification (NCBI taxonomy): domain Eukaryota; kingdom Metazoa; phylum Chordata; class Mammalia; order Rodentia; family Sciuridae; genus Geosciurus; species Geosciurus inauris. The sequence continues at coordinate 76,844 of PVHX01004360.1, forward strand.
TCTCAGCAGCTTAGATCCAACAAGGCTTTGGAGAAAACACTAAAAAGTTTTGCTTTCTCATGGACTAAACAATACTATAGCCACCAGGTGTTTACAGGTACAATCATAATGTACAGCTCTAGTTTGTATGCTACCCACTCATCAGACGTCTCCATGAGGGAACCATAATTATACTTTGGAAGAACTACTTAATATTCTGCCATGATGATAACTCAAATTGATCAAATCCTTTTTCTAATGCTAGGCTTTTAAGATGGCTCTGCATTTTTGCCATAATAAAAATGCTACAAAGAACATTTTACTCACATTTATCTTTTCTGGATTATGAATGACTACGTCAACAGATATGAAAATTATTAGAACACCTGGGGAAAACTTAAAAGCACACAGAGCTGGTACCACCAATCTTGGCTCTGCTTTTGACCTCTACACCAAGTAACTTAAACTCTAAGTCCATTCTACAATTTCTAAAATAAGAATAATTCCACCTGCCCCAGTAGTAAACCTGCTGAAGGTCAAACCAGTTGATGTGGTAAAAAGATGAAGTTCTACAAATCTCAAAGGTTACAACTGGAAGATAAGCTATTTGGGAATCTCAACTTAGATTCCCGTTGACTCATCTATCTATTTAAAACTCCTGGGACCTTCAATGTACTAAACTCAGAGCTGATATGAAGGTTGTAAAAATGAAAAAAGAAGCAGGCCTTGACCCAGAGAGCCCACTGGAAAAGAGGAGAGAGGGACACCACTACACACAGTGCTACAGCAGGATGTGGCCAAGTGCCACCAAGGCCAGGGTGCAGGCTTGCCTGGGGACCTGGGAAGTTTGCAGAGGAGCTGGTATCTGAACTGGATCTTAAAGGATGGAACTAGAAGGAGACTCACAATGGGATAAAAGCTCATGAGGGTGAGCCTGGTAAAAGGGGATGGCAATGTCCTGGGAAGGATAAAACCCTTGACGCTGGAGTTGAGAAGAAAGTGGTAGGAGCTCTGAGGCTGGAGAGAGAAGCTGCACCCAGATTATGAAGGGCCTTGTATGCTCGGCTAAGGAGCCTTGGATTTTCATCCTGAAAGTAAGAGGGGACCTAGCTAATCCCTTGACCAGGAAAATAATGAACAGCTGTGTTAAAGAAGACAGTAGCAACAGCAGAGTGACACGTGGACCAGACTAGATAAAGAGTGAGTGGGAGAATAACCCAGGTGACAAATGATGACAAGATGCAGCAAAAGCAAAGAAACCACTGATTCTCATTCAGACCCCCTGGAACAGTGACTTCTTGTCCGCTAGGAATTCTCCCTTTATGAAGATAAAAACAATGAAACAGAAAGATCCAAGGAAAGGATCGATCATTCACAGTATTGGAGGCTGGGAAGTTCAAGATCAAGGCGGCAGGACTTTCAGTGTCTAGGGGAGGGCCTGTTCCTCACAGATGGCATCCTCTATGTGTCAAAAGGTGTGAGCAAGCTTCCTCTGGCCTCTTCTATTAAGGGCAGTAATCTCATTCAAGTAAGCTCTGTCCTAGGCCTGATCACCTTCCAAAGGCACCACTTCTTTTTTTTTTTTTTTTTTTTAATATATTTTTTTTAGTTGTTGATGGATCTTTATTTTATTCATTTATTATTTATATGTGGTGCTGAGGATCGAACCCAGTGCCTCACGCATGCCAGGAAAGCGCTCTACCACTGAGCTACAGCCCCAAACCGGCACCACTTCTTAATACATCTAAACTGGGGAGGGAATTGGGGGGTCTCAAGCACTAAGACCTACTTCCTCCCAATTGCAGATTCACATCTACAGAAAATAGTGAAAACATGCACCTTCCTCTCCACCGAACCCAATGGTTCCTATTTTTTAAAACTGGGCCAGCAAAAACTTAGACCTAAGACAAGTCACACATACACTCTTGTTTTCAGCAGAGTAAGACAAAAAATCCAATGGAACTGAGCAGGGACAAAAAAAAAAAAAAAAATCAGATATGAATGAGTTAAGACATAGAAATGAAAAGGACCAAAATAAGCCCATACTTCAAAACAAAATTACATATTCTTAATAATTATTCACTGACACCCTAGTTCATTTTACAAGACAAACAATTTTTGTGTTATTCTGGGGGGAAAAAAAGTAGACATTAAATTAAGGATTCATATTACGAAAGCAGAATTCACCACAATCTATATGGCATCATAAATGTTAAAAATGTTTTCTCATTATTGATAAAAGGGACTTATTTCTCTACATATATGCCCTTTTGGAAAAGGAAATGCATTAGGAAAGCCACACTTTGTGACTTCAGTTAAGCTCCAAACGGCGGGGGAAGGGGGATGACAAACTCACTTTACACTTCCAGCAGCAGGCAGTGCTACCTGGCAGAAGGAGCACAGGTCCAGCTTACACAGACTCAGGTATTAAACTGGCTTTCTGATTTCATGCTGGCAATTAATTTTCCCTTCAATCTGTATCCCTGAAAAATACCCATGATGGTTTCTAGGCATATTTAAACCTGATTTTTGCCAGAGATCTCTAAATCTTTTAACAGGTAAAGAAATTAAAGAACTAATTGGGTAGGTCCTGAATATCCACAAGAAACAGTTTGTAGCAAGTTGCAAGGGTAATAGAGTCAAGCCTGGAGTTCTGATTACATGAAATTTCCAGTTATAACCTTAGGAAACAATTTTAAGGAAGTATGACGAATGGACTATGATAATCCCCCATATCTGAGAAATTCAATATGGCCCCACTGTCTTTGGTATGGATATAAATTTTGTGCTCATGCAACTGAACCTGAAGTTGGAGAATGCCCCCAACTTATTTATATACCTTTTCCTAACAATCTCTCTAAAGTCTCCTTGAAACTATGTATATTTCATGCTTTATAACAGACTTGATTAGAATTGTCTATCCTTGGATATGTAAGAACTTCTATTCATTCATGCCAATGCCTATTAATTGAGTACCCACAAAGTGCCAGTCAGGGATCAAAACAAAACCCCTGCAAAAGAAGCTGATACTCAAGTGCAGGACAGGCAATAAACAGCTTTCCTCTGAGCACTTAGGTTCCAGGCAATGGTCTCAAGTCCCAGCCTCTCAACACTGTTTTATAACCAGAACCTGCTTCGCTTCCTTAGGCCTGAGTCACATAGGTGGGAACTGTGCATCGCCTTTTAGTTGACATACATCACAACACTGCACTAAGGTATGCACCTGCTTTCTGACTGTTTTTTTATTTCATTTCCTATGATGGGACACCGCTAGGTTTGCAGGAGCAAAACTTCTGATACGTTCTGTGATTATTCTGACAACACAAGCTGCTTTCATGTTTTCAAACAGCTCATAACCATCTTGAAGATGCCTTTTGAATTATGCATCCTTAATGTACCACATCAAGTACATATGCCATTTTCTCATCTATGCTCACAGTGTTGTAAAATATTCCTGCTGTGTGTGCTTCTCTGACCTGTATTTGACAGATGGAAGAGTCAAACAATACCTGCAAATTCTGGAGGTTTCACTTTTCAGACTCTATTCAGGGATACTTTCTATCCTTGTGACTATATTTAAATCAGATCATTTAAAAATTTTTAATACTCAATAATACACTAAAATCCAACTCAGTTCAGAACTAAATCCAAGGCAGACCTGAACACATAACCAGCCTGCACTTTTTAATTATTTACCAAAATAAAACCTAAAAATTATATAACCCCACTGTTTTACTGCAAATCCTTTCAAATTACTATGACCTTCTTACTCAGTTTTTTTCATGACTCAAATGACACACATAAAACAATTTTATTTCTTCTTTCAACTTCAAACTTTATTCCTAAACAAAATAAAGTTGTTTCTCTTCACGTGGAACTAAGGAGACAAGAAAAAGAATACTTGACCATGTATTGATTCCTAACTTAACCTTCTTACTCTTGGCTTTCTATCAGACACACCAGAGAAGGGCTGATTCCACCCTGGGCACCCCCATACTTTCCAGTTCACGGGGTCCCTTGTCTTCTTGAACCTACCCTCTCTGCCCCAGACGATGGGTTCTTCACCAAAGCAGAAAGTAAAAACCCTGTGACTGACAGAATTCAGAATAAAGACTTCCTCCCTTTCTCAACAAAGTTGGCACCCTCACTGCCATGTTAAACAGCAAGGAACACCTGGATGTACGCAGGTTAGACGTAGAATATTATAGTCAGGATTTATTTTTAAAGAAGGCCATCATTATTTCTTAGGTTTAAATCTTACAGGTTTGTGTTTTTAGGTATAAGAAGTCTTAAATGATTTAAAATTTATGTTTTATCTGTCACAATTAAAACGCAAGAAATTGAGATAATTACCTTCTCAAAGACTTTTTTAAATTTTTCAAATATTAGTTTCTAATTTTTAAATACTAGATTCTAACGAAATATTGGTCAAGAAAGTTGAATTTTATCTTCAAATTCAGAAACGTAGTCTATACCGTAACACCACAAGAGCAGGAACACTGTTGTGTTTATGTCCTATCATTTACTGACACACTTAAGAAATAATGTTCAGTAACTACTTGTTGACTGATGGATGGTGCACAGCAATGTCCACCAGAGTTAGTTTAGCCTTAGAAAATTACTTAACCCACAGATCCTAGCATCACAAAAAATGAAGGACAAAATCAACAGCCAGGAATGGAGCAAAAGATGACAAGGCCCATAAAGATCACTAAGACAATTCACGAAGGAAGAATTCTCTTATTCAAAAATGGTACCACGGCCAGGCGCGATGGCGCACATCTGTAATACCAGCACTTTGGGAGGCTGAGACAGGAGAATCATGAGTTCAAAGCCAGCCTCAGCAACAGTGAGGTGCTAAGCAACTCAGTGAAACTCTCTCTACATAAAACACAAAATAGGGCTGGGATGTGGCTCAGTCGTCAAGTACCCCTGAGTTCAATCCCCAGTACAAAAAAAAAAAGGTACCACGACTACTGGATATTGATGTGCAAAACAATGAATAGGGACCCCTACTTCACACCACTTACTAAAATGTAAAGTCAAAGTGGGTCATAAAACTAGATACAAACTATAAAACTCTTACAGGAAAACACAGGAGTAAATCTTCATAACCTTGGGTCTTTCTAGGTATGATACTAAAAATAAAAGCAACCCCCCAAAATAGGTAAACTGAACTTTATCAAAATTTAAGCCTTCTGTCCTTCAACAGATACCATCAAGAAAATGAAAATACAACCTACAAAGTGGGAGAAAATATTTGGACATCATGTATTTGACGAAAGTCCAGCATCCAGGATAAAAAACTCTTACTTCTCAACAACAAGAAGACAACACAATTTAAAAATGGGCAAAGGATATGAATAGACACTTCAAAGAAGATATGCAAATGGGTAAAGAGCACATGAAAAAGGTCAATGTCATTAACCACTGGGAATGCTAATCAAACCCACATGAGCTACCAGCTTCATACTCACTCGAATGACTATTTTAAATAAAAAGTTTTTTAAAAAAGAAAAAAGCTGTGCTGGGAATGGTAAAGGGCATGGCTACCATGTGTGAAGCCCTGGGTTCAATTCTTAGCACCACCAACAAAAACAGAAGATAACAAGTGCTGGCAAAGTTGTGGAAAAACTGGAAGTCTCGCACATTGCTGGTGGGACTGTAAATGATATACACACTTTAGAAACAGCTGGATAGTTCCTAAAAATGCATAACCCAGCAAAATTCCACTGCTAAGAATACACCCAAGAGAATAAAAGGGCATGTCCAGATGAATTTACAAACAAAAGTTCATAGCAACATTACTTGTGATAGCCCCACAGTAGAAACCAACCAAATGTCCACCAGATGATGAGTGGTTAGACAAAATAGGGTATATCCATACGATGGTATGGGTTGGTAATAAAAAGGATAAAAAACATGGATGGAAGCTAATCACAAAAGATCACACATCTCCTTTATATGAAATGTCCAGAATAGACAAAGCCGCAGAAACAAAAAATAAATTAGTGGTTGCCAGGGACTGAGGCAATGAAAATGCTCTAAAGTTAGTGGTGATAATTATACAACTCTGCAAATACACTAAAAACCACTTGTAGTCTTTAAAGGGTGAATTTGCTGGTGAATTATATCTCAATAAGGTTGTTAAAAATAAATAAAAATGTAAAAAAGAAAGAAGAAAAGAAATGAAGAGTTTGGTACAAGCTGAATTTCCCTTTTCTAAAATGCTTGGGACCAGATGTGTTCTGGATTAGGGCTCTTCTCAGATTTTGGAATGTTTGCACATCCATGATGAGAGATATCTTGGGGATGAGATCCAAGTCTAAACACAGAATTCATTTGTGTTTCATATATACTTTAAATAATTCCATATAATACTTTTAGTGCACATGAGTTTTGTGGACTTCTCCACCTATAGCATCAGGCTGGCACTCAAAAAAGTTCAGATTTTTTTTTTTAATATTTTGTAGTTGTAGATGGACACAATACCTTTATTTTATTTATTTTTATGTGGTTCTGAGGATCGAACTCAGTGCTTCACACGTGCGCAGCAAGCATTCTACCACTGAGTCACAACCCCAGCCCCACAAAAGTTCAGATTTTGAAGCACTTTGGATTTCAGATTTTTTGATTATGGATACTCAACCTGCACTTGCTAAAGCAGAAACACAGATTAAGAAAAGCCAAGTCATCAGCAAGGCGGGCCACAGGGCAGGGAGCAAAAGAAACCTGTTCTCCTGCAGATAACCACCGAGTGACCTTGGGCCAATGCCTACTGGGTGAGGCCCAGGCAGCCCAATGCAGAATCAGATGACCCAAGGAGTGAAGCAGAGCAGTAATCACATTGTGTGGGCATGTAATTATTTAAGGGAGATAAGTCTTCTAGGGGGAAGGAACACAGTTTCTTAAACTACAGTTTAACAAAGCACTTGTTCTGTAAGAGGGCAGGAGTCCCTGAAAACCTCAAGCCTGAGCTGAAAAAGGAAGGATGAAATGAGGAAAAAATTGGAGAAAAGGAGAGGAGCCTTGGGGAAACTGCATATGCAAAAAACTGTGGCAGATGGGCAATTCACATGTGCACCAGCAGAGGATGGCTAGTGTACTGTAAGGCAAAAAGCAAGAGACTGATGTACAATAGTACTGAAGAGACAGCAGCCATGGCCTGGGGGTGGCTCCATGGTACAGCACATGTCTGGTATGCACCAGGGACCTGGGTTCAATCCCCACTATGGGGCAGGCCTTGCAAGCAGCAGCCAGGTCACACACACACACTTTAGAGCCACACTAAGACCTACAGAAAGCATTTGAGGTTTTAAGCAGGTGACAGATGTGGCTTGGGGAAAAACACAGGACAGGGCCAAAGAAGACACTGGCAGAGCAGATAAGGGGCTATTACTATAGGCCAGGAAAAGGCAGCGGGCTTCACAGGAAGCAAACAATCCACCAGGTAGAGTGGATAAGCGGTAAGCTGCACCAGTTCTGAGTCCTGCAGGGTCTGTTTCCCTTCCCCCTTCATTCCACATAGTCTTAAATTAACCCCCACTGTGGTAATCTGAACACTCGTCTCCACTTCAATAGTTAAGACACCACTAACAGGGCATCTGCCACTTAGAATGTCCATCACCAGAGAGACCTGGTCATTCTTAGCTATCTCTGTGCTGAACAGCACTAAGACAGTGCTAAAACTGTTCTTTTGCTGAAGCCTAAGCAGCCATCATATGCAAATTCAACTTACTCTAGCCCTTTCTAACCCCTTTTCTAAAAACACAAGTCAAATCACATTATAATGTATAATGCTTAGAATCTTTCAATACATTCCCACTGGCTTTAGGACTTAACCAAATCCAAATCTGTAAATTAAAAGAATTATTCCTTAAGCCAAGTGCAGTGGCATGTGCCTGTAGCCCCAGCTACTCATGAGGCTAAGACAGGGGATCTCTTGAGCCTAGAAGTTTGAGGCATCCTAAGTAACATAGCAAGACTCCATCTCAAAACAAGAAAAAAAGGGAAGAAAAAAAAATTTCCCTTAAGATCCTGGAAGGATGTTATTAGTATTAAAATAAGATTAAAAATCCCCACAAATCATCTGTTTGGTTATAAAGCTCCCAGACACGACATTATGGGTACATTAACTGTTAGTCTACACCACTAGAATGTAAGCTCCCAAGGCCTAGCACACCACAGAGGCTCAATAAAATTGCTCAATGATTGAAAGCCCCGGGTACTGGTATTACTAACCACAGATTCTGAGCAATGCTCTTTATCTGCCAATCAAAAAGAAAGGGTAGGTAAGGTTCATAATAAATTAGTCCCAGATTTTTTTTTCAATTTTAAATGTTACCCATTTTTACAAAGAAATATAACCAAAGGGAAACAGTGTCCAGTACTATAAGCTACTAGTGAAATACATGTTAAAATTATTTTAAGTTTTCATTAAGCGCCTACTAATATATCAAAACTGTTTCTTCCCACTTAGCCATATCCAGGCAATCCTATAGCAGGGCAAGGGAGGAGACAGTAAGACACCCTGAAGGCACGTCATTACTGCTGACCAGGGTGGCTGTCTTCCTGAAAAGCAACTAGCAAGATTTAACAAGCTCTATAAAACTGTTCATAGTCCAACTTCAGAATGGCTCTTCTCTATGAAATATATACCCCAAGGAAACAGATGATCCAAAAGGGAAATAAAGAAACTTAGGTACATGGCTTAATGGTAATAATTATGAAAACTGGGAACATTTCAAACGACCATCAACATGATTAAACAAACTAGAGTATCAACACTGGGCTATACGTCATGAAAACGGAGTACTTAGGGCTGGGGATATAGCTCAGTGGTAGTGCATTGTCTAGCATGTGCAAAGACCTGGGTTTAATCTCCCCAGTACTGGGGAAAAAAAAAAAAAAAGTGGTAGTAGTAGCATGTGGATTCATTCCACTGATACTTTACATACACACACACACACACACACACACACGTTATTTCCATATTTCAGGACTTTTCAAAAAGCAAAAAATAGTAAAACCCTAAATCTGACTATATAAAAAGAAGTATACACATTCTGGCTGTCAAAAACATAAAAGTAGAGAAGGCTACAAAATTTGTTCAAAGTAAATCTATTGAAATGACCTGTGTTTGTGAAAGCTGAATGCTCTGGACCTGCGGCAGCAGAAAATAAGCATTTGGTAGCTGCTCTGCAGACCCTTCTGTAGAGATTCTGCGAGTGCCGATTCCAGATACCTGCAGAAAAAGAGGAAAACCCTCTTTAGTTTTACTTGAAAAATACACTGGCCGTAATGCTAAAATACCTCCCCAAAAGGAAATCTATATTCTTCACCAGGCCTTTAAGACTATTAATCTGATTATTATGTTTATCTTTATCTACCAAAAAAACAGTGAGCAGGGCGTGCCCATAATCCCAGTGGCTAGGGCTGCTGAGGCAGAAGGATCACAACTTTAAAGCCAGCCTCAGCAACCCAGTGAGGTTCTAAGCAATTTCATGAGATCCTGTCTCAAAAAAAATAAAAAGAGCTAGGGATGCGGCTCAGGGGCTAAGGACCCCTGGGTTCAATCCCTGGTAGCCCCCTCCCCTGAAAAAAAATACAATGAATGTTATGTTTAAGTTAAATGTTACCCCTTACAGAAAATCTTTTTACAAATAGACAACTCTTTTGATGTGGGATCCCATGTTCAATAGAATCTGGTAAGAACAAGAAAAACAACTGATCTTGGTACTGAAGTTACCTGAAGCCACAACCTGTTAAAGACGTCACAGGTACTACACTCAAAGTGAAAATTCCTAATCATGTCTATGAACAGCCACAGGACTCTTCACACGCCCTTCCCTAGTACATTGGTACGAATAGTGGTGTGAACAGCAGGCTCAGTGGGAATGGACCTGCAAGCACACACCAAGGTCTTCTGGCCTGTAATATCCTGGAGCCAAGCAGGGGGAGACAGGCAAAGCCACCAGAGTCATCCTCAGAGCTCCCTCCCTCTGACCTGCTGGTGAGGTGAGAGCCTGTTGTATTTTATACTAGAAAACTAGGTATAGTAGATTTTATCCAGTGCCCTTCAAAGATCCACGGAGGGTTACATCTCTGTAGTTGTCTTGAGGTTAGTCAACTATGGCAAGTGAGGCAAGAAGGGGTGAATGACATAAATCAGGTGGCAAAGTTTCCAAAAGCCTTTTAGAAAATATCCATATCATTCTGGTTAAGTCAACAACCAAATTATGTGGCAAAGGAAAAGTTACTTACATGATAGGAAAGGACTCCATATGAAGAGGTATTAATAAATAAAGAACTTTCGATGCTTCCTTCTTCAGTAGGTAAGAAAATAATTCTGAAGGAAGTTTTCCCCATTGCTGGAATTACCTGAAAAGAAAGGTACCTAATTAGCCATTTGGAATAGTCTCCTTTGATAAGTTGTCTTTCACAGGCTTTTGACAACTTCCGTTAACAGATATCTGCAAATCCTGCACCCCTGGCTTATCAGTATCATGAATCCTTAAGCACCTCCAAACTGACCAACGTCCAACAATCTAAGAACATACTAAGGACTTAGAGCAAAATAGTTTGGAGTCACACATACGTCTTACATTTTTCCTTTCCCTTCTCTTCCACATTCACATGTTTAACTCTTTATCTAACACAAACAGTTCTGTCTCTACTTAAATACAGAGAATGGCTGATGTACAAACATATCATTGTGTGATAAAAATCAGGGACAAAGTTTACCTAGTCAAACTGCCATAAACCAAGCATTGGGCTTCCCCCTTCAGTGTTGCTTTAATTCCAGTATTTTGTAAAAACAATATTGATAATCTTGGGTAGCAAAAGTAAGCAAATAAGTAAAAACTTACTAGAAATTAGGGTCTTCATTAAAAGTTAAAAATCACTAAAAAAATTATTATAAGGTTAGGGTTTTGAGATTTGTGTCATAGTGTAAGTGAGCTTTATAAGGAGCCATTTTCTACCTTTTCATCTTACATTTAGAAAAAAGTTCTAACTTTCTTAGTAGGTTTGAGAGCAGAGAGAGGTCATGACTATAAAGCTATGTTACCAAATGTCTCAATACTTGTGGTAATTTCAAGACAAATAACAAAACTTTCTTTAACCAAGATAAAGTCCTGTTACTCCATGGTTTCTTTAAACATTTTTTTCCAATGGAAGTATCCAGAGCCCCAAAATCATGAAAATGTTGAACAACTGCAAAAATACATGCTAAAGCAAACACACAGAAGGAAAAAGTTTGGGTGGCAGAAAAAGGGGAGACAGGGAGCAGAAAGTGAAAACTTGAAGCCAAAGAAAGCAAGAGAAGCTGGCAGCCTGCCACAGCACAGTTTCCAGGAGTATATCAACACTCACCCTGCAATGAACAGGAGGCACATGGAAATGTCTAGCAGCTGTAAACACTGAATTCACCACGACCTCACTATCCCTACTAGGGTTATAAGCATGGAGCATCTTTGCTGCAGGATGCCCCAGGAATCTGAGGGTAAACAAAGAGAAAAAGCAATGTCTTGTACAGTTATCTATATTCCTACACATATACATATTTATATTTATACATACACATAATTTTTTTGAAAAAAAAATTTTTTTTGATGCTTGGGGTGGTATCTCACAAAGGCAAAACACAAGCTCTACCAATGAGCTATACTCCCAGCCCACACATTTTTAAACACAGAAAGTTGTTGATGTTCATTACAAAGTTAAAAACAACAAATACTAAATTCTGTCAGAAATAAAATAGTAAATAAATATAAATAGTAAATAAAATAGAAATAAAGTACAATTCACAATCGTTTAAAAAATATAGAAACAAAACTTTGTGGTAGGCCAACCCACAGTAACACCCCACTGGTTTCTCTGTTGAAAGAGTTCAATCCATCTAGGTCATTAAATGCTTGTTTAAAAAAGCACATTTGGTACATACTAGCATTTTTCAGTCTAGGGTCTCTGATTCAAATGAAGTATGTTTAGATAAGAAACTGTATTCATAGAAAACCCCTATTTTCTTAGGTTTATTTTGTGAGTAATAAATTTAAAGCAGTTTTATTGGGGGACTGCATTGTTGACTCACAAAGAGACTATTTTATTAGGTCTTATAAAGTGCAATTTTAATTACTGCTTATAGCTGGGCTCCTGAAAAGATGAAAACCCTGCAGCACTTTACATTAGCGGTTTTTACCCATTTAAATTATGAGCCTTTTAGAAAACTCTGATGAGAACTTTGGCTCCTCCCTCGTCCAACATGGACAAACAAAAAGGTTTATGCATAATTTCAAAACTTTCCGCGAATCTCCGGGTGAGGATTCCCGCTCTGTAGTGAATCCGCCACTGACCAAGGTCTTAACATCAGTTCTATTTCAGCAGTGCTCATCACCACCAACATTGGCTTCGACAAAGGAAACTCAAGAGGGCAAGAGGTCTCTGGCCCACCCCTGGACCTCCCACATTCTGCCTAATCACTTAACTCTGATTCCTACTACCCAACACCAAGCTCCCTCCAGTTCAGTTATGTCATAATGGAAAAAAGTTCATTGCTGTCATTTCTCAGTTTTAATACCCTTAGTAGCAGAGACTCAAACAGTTCTCGTTAGCATGGCCCAGAAATAAAATCATACTTCATCTAAGTAAAAAAGCTCAGAGTCATTATGCTTACATATTTCTCTGATTTTATTCCAATTTCTCTAATAGTAAAAATGTGTGCTTCAGGAAAAATCAAATACATGATGTTTACCTCATACACAATAGGATTTCTAAAATACTGTATTACTAATATCAAATCTTTGGAATCTTTCTTCAAGCTTTCACTCCTATTTTTAATCTTAGTGAAAGATTTAATATATCAAATGTACATTTTAAAATATGTCTTTACCTTCAGTTATATATAAAATGCATGAGTGTGACTAAAACCTTGATTCTTTTTGTGTTTTTAAATAATAAAACTTAAAAAAATTTTTTTTTCATTTTATGCTACCATAAGGGTCACCTCAGAAATCCCTATCTCAGAGTGTTGAGCCTATACTTGCTTTTCTCCCTGTGATTAAATTTAGTAAACAAGGACTTCCGTGGTTTTAAGTTTTAAGTAAATAATATGCATCGGTCAGCAAAATTATTCATACTTCTTCTCAAAGCTTTATATACTATTCACATAACTGAAATTCAAGGTTTTTGGTTTCAAAGAACACAAATGTCTACCAGAAAAACACATCAGAAAATAAAACTGCAAAACAGTCACGCTACAGTGCTTAGTGCACCTACCAGAAGCCTCCACAGACAGAGAACACTGGCTGGAATCTCACCACCACTGTGCTATTTTTATTCTATTTTTTATTCTATTTTTAAAAGTATTATGAGGATATGAATTTCCTTCACTAGCGACAACTGGAAGACACTCTATTAATTTAATACTACAAAAGAATGATTAAAATCCCTTAAGAATGATTAGCACTTTTAATTCTTGGGACCAGCAAAATATTAACCCTAAAAATAAGCCCTAAGAAGCAAGCAGAAGGCAACTGAGTAACACCATTTTGCTTTTGCATCCCAGAGGAAACCCAAAGCTGTAAGAAGGGATGGAGCTTGCCCAAAGTCAACATCAACATCAAAATAAACAAAAGCAAAAGCTGAATTAGGGCCTTAAAGAAATAAGGAAGAAGCCAGTGTAGTAGTGGCTTATGTCTGTAATCCCAGTGACTCAAGAGGCTGAGTCAGGAGGACGGCAAGTTCAAAGACAGCCTCAGCAACGGTGAGGTACTGAGCAACTCAGTGAGACCCTGTCTCTAAATAAAATACAAAATAGGGCTGGGGATGTGACTCAGTGGTTGAGTGCCCCTGAGTTCAATCCCTGGTACACAATGCCTCTCCCCCCCCAAAAAAAAACTAATAAAAAATAATTTAAAAAAAAAAACTGAAGAAAGAGGGGTAGGGTATAATTCAGTGGTAGAGCACTTGCCCAGCATGCACAAGACCTGGGTTCCAGCCTCATCAACATTTAAAAAAAAAACACTAAAGAAACGTCTAAAACAACTCTTAAGTTCTCCTGAAAATATTCCTTTAAGCAAGTTCCAGGATCAATATCTCTTCAAATTATTGATATACTTAGAATTAATACGTATATATGTAATATAAAAGATATACCGAAAGTAAATAGTACAAATGAGTTTTTATTAATTATAAAGAAAAGATACTTACTGTATTCCAAAATCTAGAACTGATGGCTGAAAATGTAAACCTTTTCCACTAAACAGTTTTTCTGAGAAGCTAAAAAAAGAAGAGAAAAGAGATTTAACTTTTGTTGTAATTTTAAAGTTTGGCTGCTATGTTAAAACAATGTACTGCCAGTGATTTGATGCATGAGAAATAATTTTACTCTCTTAGAGGTGAATCTGAACCAGATTTTAAATTAGAAAACTGAATTATTCAAAGTCTAGTGTAATTCTAGGGCTGCAAATTTTAAGATGCTCTTAGATTATGGTTATTGTAACTTCATGCCAAATGCCTAGATCTTGTCAGCATTTAGACAGAAACGGGAATGAATTTAACTCTTAATAGGCTTCACTCTGGATGAGTTTGGACTAACATGGTTATTTCCATAAACACTTAATCAAGAAAAGACATACACATAGGGAGGGTTTGAGAGGGGAGTTTGGCCTCTAACTCTGTTAAGACTACGTGAAGCAGGGAAAGGCCAGCGTGGCTTGGCCGGGCCAGCTCTTGAAGGCTGAAACCATTATCAGGATTGTATCTTTAAGTACAATCACAAAATCTCACATGACAAGTCACATTTTTCAGCAGTTGTTAATCATTATAGTGACCTAATTTTCTTTCAGAATCAAAGGCCAGAAATCAATATAGCATAAAAAATATCAAAAAAATATAAAAGAAAAGCATAAGACATACAATCTATAAACATATTTAAAGACATTACATATGTATGTAGATAGATAAAGTATCCACTGCCATATGACATTTTTAAAGGCACATAATCCAAATGCATGAAACTCCTAAAGGTAACACACATTCTGTTCTCAAAGACTCCAGTGAGCTTTCCAAAATATAATCTCCTCATTTTCTCTTCACAATAAGTAGCCCCTGCCCAAACTGGTACAGACACCAGCTTCTTAAGCCTGTGGCTTTGTGACCTTCAGCAAGTCCCTCTCCAAGGTCCCATTTGTCTTGAATGCAGAAACAATGCAGAGACCAGAGAACGAGTTCCAAAGTCCTCATATCATAAGAAAAAGCTCCTAGGGCTGGGGTTGTAGCTCAGTGTTAAAGTGCTATCCTAGCATGTGTGAGGCACTGGGTTCGATCCTTAGCACCACATAAAAATAAATAAATAAAATAAAGGTATTTTGTCCACCTACAACTAAAAAGTATTCTTAAAAGAGAGAGAGAGAAACTCCTTTCCTCCTTTCTCTTAGAAGTCCTTTCTTGTTTATGGTCTGTCTCTGTGTCCCCTTTACCTCTCTCCAATATCAACTGTGTTAGTAGTAAAGGTCTCCATCTGCCTAATTCTCGGCAACTTCTAGACTCGTTTGGAAAATGGCAAGACGAGATGTGCTTTTTACTGGACTCCCTCGAATCCCAAAAGGCCAGCACTCAGTGGTAGAGCACTTGCCTAATATGTGGGAGGCCCCAAGTTCAGTCCCTAGCATATCTCTCTCTCTCTCTCTCTCACTCACACACACACGCCAGCACTAATGCCTCAACTTGCTTATTACAAAGAAGGCCACTAACACACCAAGTTGCCTCCAAAAGGGACATGAAGAGTGCAGGAAAGGATGGAGGGTCCACCTGGGCACACCACTCTAGACCAAGCTGGCTGGGACTCAGCACGCCAGAAAAAAAGAAAAACAGGCAGCTTCACATACCAAAAAATTATCCTCAGAAAGATCAGGCTGCTACACAAAAAATGAGCAAAATAATTAATGACAGTCCTTTTCTGTCCTGTGCCCTGAAAAGTGAATTTGCCATCAGATTTTATACTTGAATTCCAAGTGGAGAGATGAAGTTTGAAGGATTTAAGTAATTCACCCAAGGTCACATA
This sequence comes from Geosciurus inauris, assembly GCA_004024805.1. NCBI lineage: Eukaryota > Metazoa > Chordata > Mammalia > Rodentia > Sciuridae > Geosciurus > Geosciurus inauris. The sequence goes on from PVHX01004360.1 coordinate 92,886, forward strand.
GCTACTGTGAGGCAGGGCCAAAATTCTGACCCAGCTCTGTAGAGGCTGAAAATATGAATGTTGTATCAAGTTCAGGCCCTGCATGACCTATACAGGGAAGCATGCCTAGCCTGCTGGGTGACAGCGTGGGTGCTGGGCCCGACAAACCTGGAATCCAGGCCCACAGCCATCTCTTTCCAGACTTGAGTGGGCCGGTCACTTAACTTCTCTTAAATCCTACTCTTGTCATCTAAAAAACAAAGATGACAACAGTACCTACTTTCCAGTGGCTATGAGGAGAAAATGAGATGATTCTCTCTGTCTTAGGCCTGACACAGTTAAGGGCAATAAATATTAGATCGTATTACAAAGAGGAGGACGCTCATCTAACAAGAAGAGCAATGAGGACAGATGGAGAAGCCAACTGAGCTTCTTGTGGGAGCTGACCTCTGGATTCAGAAGTCCCTAATGGGGACTAATTTTCTGTGAATAGAACAAATGAAACATAAACGGGGACCGTCTCATCATAGAATTTTAAATCTCACAATCAGAAAATTTTACATATTCAACAAAATACAGACATTTGGGTCCAGTCTAAAATATTATAGTAGAGAGAGGCTAGATTTCTCTAACTTCAAAGAAATGCTATTTTTGGACACTATATGAAAAAATAAAATTATGCCCTTTTTTTGTTCTTAGAAGTCACAGAAGAGATTCCTTTTTCTCATTGGTAGATTTCAGTTCACCTGACTTTACAAGGAAGTTTAAAATCATTAAGTTAATATATTAGTTCTTACAGACAAAATCACTGTCAGGTGTAGACCTACAGAGCACTCACAGACACATCTGCTCTTAAGTAGCTTCTAAAGACTGAGGCGAGTATGTAGTGTTATGATGTATGTAGTTTGGTTTTCCTCCACAGCTCCTGGTTCATACCTCCCTCCCCAAGGCAGGACCTCAAAAACAAGAATTTCTCTTCCACAAGGTACATCATTGAAACTCTAATTTTCCCTTTCTGCCTCTGAGCTAGCCTTAAAGAAATTCTCTGATTTACCCTGCCCAATAGGTCCCAAGACACCCCTTATTCCAGAGGGGTCCTGCCTGCACCCTTCAGGGAGGTATGCTGCACAAGAAGCAAGCTGGACAGACAGGCCTTGCTGGGCTTTCCCACCCACTCCATCAGTAGTCATGCTCATACAAGGAAGTAGTTAGTATGGATAGCTGCACACATGGAAATTCCTTGAGGGGTAGCACACCTGGAGGGGCCATGGAAGCTCTATGCCCCTTCCCACATGCCTCATCATGTACATCTCTTCATCTGCATCCTTTATAATAAACCAGAAAACATCACCATTTCCCTGAGTTTTGTGGCCTACACTCTAATGAATCAATCAAAACTAGAGGGTTGCAGGAACCCTGATTTGCAGTCAGTGGGTCAGTAGCTAAGGTAAAACAAGCTGGGGCTGGAGAATGGCAGGCATCTAAGAGAGGGTGGGGGTCTTGGGAACTGAGCCCTAAAACTATAGGGTGAGATGCTACCTCCAAGTAGATGGTGTCAGAGCTGAGGTGGATTACAGGACACCCGGCTGGTGTCTGCTGCCGCTCCTCCTGGGGAGAAAGCCCCACACCTTCTGGAACAGAAGTCTCCTCTGCTGACTGCCACGGTATTAGAGTCATGGAGTCATGATGACTGCCTCTTCCAAAAGGGAGTAAGCAGCAGTCAGCCGAAATTTACTTAACTGTGAACATCAAATATTACTCTCAAATATCAGTGCTAGCTAAGAAGTTAGACTGTCTGACATAACAAAGTTTTCATTTCTACCAACAGCTTCAAAGAAATAACAACTCTCAATCAAGGGCTGGAACAATGAAGGATGAAACTCCCTCCCTTTGTCCCTTTTTCAAAAAAATCAACACCAACCTTTTCACATTTCATTCACCCTTAATAATGTGGATGACTGCAAGGTATGGTGGCACATGCCTGTTATCCCAGCAACTTGGAAGGCTGAGGCATCAGGATCACAAGTTTGAGACCAGCCTGGACAATTTAGCAAGGCCCTTGGCAACTTAGGGAGATGCTATCTCAATTTTTTTAAAAATAAAAAAGGGCTAAGGATGTAGCCCAGTGGCAAAGTGCTCCCTGGGTTCAATCCTCAGAATGATAATTATGATAATAATACTCATGATTCATGCATGTCACAGTCCACCTGGTCTCTTTCATGCTTAGGCATAAAGGCATGCTCTTATAAAAATCAATTATAAATTTATGCCACACAATTCTAATTTCCATTCTTTATCTGTAAGATAATAAGGAAATGTTCTTTATTAGAAAAGAAAAAGGAGGAGTAATTTTGCTTCTCTAATAGGAGAGACACATAGGATAAGAAAAGAAATGCAAGTAATAAACAGGGGAAACACTTTAAGACATAGATAGGCACAGACAACGACTTCCTGAAGAGGATTCAAATAGCTCAGGAAATAGTAGCAAGAATTGATAAACAGGACTACATCAAATTAAAAAGATTCTGCACAACAAAGGAAACAATTAACAGGGTGAAGAGACAACCTTGGGAATGGGGGGATAAATCTTTGCTAGCTATTCTTCTGATAGAAGATTAATACCCAGAATATGTAAAGAACCAAAAAACTTAACACCCAAAGAACAAATGACCCAATAAACAAGGACGCTGACGGCTGGGATGGAGCTCAGTGGTAGAGGCTTTGGCGAGCATGTGTGAAGCCCTGGGTTCAATTCACAGCACCACACAAAAAAAATAGAGAGATTCCGTCTCAACCCAGTCAGAATGGCAATCATCAAGAATATAAAAAACAGGGGCTGGGGCTGCGGCTCCGCGGTAGAGCACTCACCTAGCACTCAGCACCACATAAAAATAACGGAATTGTGAAAAAATATATATATAAAACAACAAATGCTGGCAAGGATGCAAGGGAAAAAAGAACTTTAACACACTGTAGATGGGAATATAAATTAGTATAGCCACTACAAAAATCAGTATGGAAGCTCCTCAAAAAAATAGAACTATCACATATCAGCTATACCACTCCTGAGTATATATATACTCAAAGGCAGTAAAGTCAGCAAACTATAATGATACCTGAATTTCCATGTTTATAGCAGTATAATTCACAATGGCCAAGTTATGGAGTAAGATTTGGTGCCCATCAAGAGATGAATGGATAAAGAAAATGTGGTATATATATTAATACCACGGAGTATTATTCAGCCATAAAGAAGAATGAACACATGCCATCTGTAGAAAAATGGATGGAACTGGAGATCATCATGTTATGCGAAATAAGACAGACACAATAATTCAAATATTACATGTCCTCTCTCCTGCGTGGAATCTGGGGAGGAAAAAAAGACAAAAAAGTAGCAGGGAGACTATTAGAGAAGATAAAGAGGATCAGAGGAAGAGAAGTGGGGATGGTAAGGAACAGTAATGGGGTAAATATGATCAAAGTATGTTACCTGCATCTCTAAATATACCAGAATGAAAGCCAGGAGTCTGTATAATTAAAATGCACTAACAAAGAAATATATAATCAACAGTAACCTGAGAATGTGTGAGCTCTTGGTGGATGGACCTTGTTCCCCTCTCTTCCTGTCCTCCTTTGAACCCAAGGCCTTGTGCAGGCTAAGCACACATTCACCCCTGAGCTATGCCCCCTCTGGGTCTTTATTTTAAAGATGCCCACCTTCTGCAAAGAACTGCACCTTTTGTCAGTAGAATATGGAATTCTATACAAGCTGTTTTGAAAATATATTTATCTGCCTAAGATTACCTTTTTTTTCCTTAAACTTGAGCTACATTTTTCTATAGTCATATAAAACCAAGAAACAGTTTGAAAATTGTCTGGTACAAAAGAAATTTCACTGGAAATGAGAAAACCAGGGTCAGGGGCCAGTTATGACAGGAGCTTTCACATGTCACAGGGCTTCATTTCCCTCTAAAGCAGAACAGAATGTGTTAGGCTGGATGAATGTGACATCCCTGGAAAAGCATCTGGATGCTGAGACTCCTTATTCCTAGGAAAATTAAACCTATCTGCAGATATCAGGCACACCCATTTTTAAAAACATCAGTTCTGTATCTTAGATATGGAAACAAATTAACTGCAACCAATTGTTCTGGATATTCAGATGATTCATGTCTCCTGACAAAAATAGGTCACTTCAAAGGCAATGCTCCACCCTCTCCAGAGTGAATGGCAGGGCCAGTGACTCCAGCCCCAACTTCACAGGCCCTGGCCATGGAAGAGGATCTGGTCATACTGGGGCAGGTGGCTGGCTATAGGAACACACTCCCCTTGAGTTACAATCCAGAATGTGAGACTAGGATCAGATGCTAACAAACAAAATTTAAAGCTCAAAAGGTTCAGAGAGAGGGCTAGGGGTGTAGGCACTGGGTTCGATCCTCAGCACCACATAAAAATAAACAATAAAGGTATGCTGTCCATCTACAACTAAAAATTTTTTTTAAGAAGGTTCAGAGAGAGAAGAGGGGAACCTCCCTGAAAAATCCAGCAAACTTTCTGTGGTAACCTCTTGCGTGCTACACCAGGCCACAGCAAGCCCCAACAAAGATTTCAAAGAATAGGTCTATGAAATGGGCCTCAATGAACAGCCACCACAGAGGGACACTAGACAGAGGCCATGTCCAGTAGAGCCGACAGCATGAGTGAAGATGCAGAAGTTGAGAAAAGGATGGGCCACCTATGGAAGACACAGGGGAGCACAGAGAAGTGAATGGGGAGAAAAGGTGCCAGCAGACAGAGGCAGTCCTGAGCCCCCACAGCAGCTCACAGAGGGGGCTCTGCGGGACTACAGGGCAAGTGCAGGCAAAGTCCACAGACACTCCACCACGTGACACATCTCCTATACCATGGATCTGTGCTGGCTTTAGTCCTGAAGGTCTAACCATTTTCCAGAGATCACTGTACCATATCAGAAGATGGGCTATCCTTTCTGAACAAGTGGAAAACAGCTTTGCCTGGTAACAGGCAGACACAACAGTGAACATTCACAGCAGAACTGTCTGCTTTTCCACATTCTGTTCTGATCAATCTTTCTCAATATCCCAGCATCTATTAACTGCTGCCTTTTAGAATCAAATACTTGCAACACCTGGAGAGAACAGCATGTGTTTCCAGAATTTAAAAAGGAAAAAAAAAATTCTTTAAGGCCAAGACAGTGATTTGGCCACTGAACACAGTCAAAAAGGTAGGGACAAGAGTTTTCACACCGAGTTCTCAAACCTCCTCTGCCTCAAAAAAAACCCAACAAAGTACATCATGCCAAAATAATGCTCTGATCTAGACTCAAGTGTCCCAGGAAAAAGATGTTATGCAAATGAGGTACTTACTGGGCTGCCTTCATCGGTCACAAGAATGTGAGATCCCAGTGCCAGTAATGCTGTTAGAAATCTGTGAACCTCACAAAGGTAGGGATTCCTACACTAATAATCACTATGACTCATTCTTTTAAAAAGTACATCCACCAAGCTACCTAGTTATTCACGGTCTTCCCCTGAGCAAGAAACAGGTACTTCTAAGACTCAGCTGCCATCCCAGAGGCCTTAGAAGAATTAGGTCTTCTGCATTAATGCAGTTGGACCTCATATTAATCAAAAGCCCCAGGCTGGGGATAGTTCTTACGGAGCCTGGTCCACAGCTAGACTGACCACTGCAGGGCAAGGTCTCCCTCAGGTTGTCTTCACTGGATCTATCCAGACTCCCTGTGATGCAGGGCAAGGCACAGAGCTTCAGAGTCTTCATTAAACAACAAACAGACCAAATAAACTGCATGATTTGTGAAGTGAGTTGTTGGCTGGGGTGTAGTTCATTGATAGAGCACTTGCCTCATGAGCACAATGCCCTGGGTTCAATCCTCAGCACCATTAAAAAAAAAAAAAGTCAGAAATGAAGTATTGTGAACTCTATGAGAAACAAAATTCTACATCACAAAAATCTTAGCTACATACTTGTTATTTTCAATTTTAAGAATACTTATCCCCAGAAGTTTTCTGACAGGGAAAAAAAAAAGATATTCATTAACTACAGTGCCTGCAGAGAACCACTTAACCATGGAAGCAGAAAGCAGTATGTTTTCCCATTAAAATCTCCAGCTTGCTAAGTTGGCTGAGGCAGGAGCATCACAAATTCAAGACCAACCTGGGTAACTTAGTGTGGCACTGTCTCCAAATAAAAAAATTTAAAAGAGGTTGAGGGATAGCTCAAACAGTACAGCATTTGCCTAGCATGCACAAGGTCCTGGACTGCAATCAATCAATCATTCCAGCCTACAGATGGGGGAAATGTCATAAAAAGGTCACACATGATTTTCTTACAGTTTCTTTCGTAGTAGAAAGCTTCAGCTATCAAGGTCAAAGCATTAATTAAATAAACTGAAAGACTGATCAAAGGGTAAGTTTTTGGAGCAATGCCAACAGTAGTCTGCTACGGCACACACACCAATAACAGGATACCTGGGTTTGAAGGCAGCCCAGTGTGTTGATGGTCAGGCTTTCCTAAATATGACAAAAGTCCTCCACCTGTCCCTAAAGTTGCTGATGATCTTCTCCCCACCATAAGTCCCATGGGAGGAGAGGCTGCCTCTCCCAAAAACTAATCCCTCACCAGCTGCTCCTCTGGATGGATCCTCAGCTCACAAGCCCTATCCTGCCCTCTCTGAAATTTCTAACATCTCCCTCCCTGATCTTCCTCCCATAATCATATATATGATTTTCTCATGCACTTGAGAAAAGATCTTTTGACCTTCCCTTGCTTCTTTAACCCTCTTCCCCTCACCATCAAAACGTTCATGAAGGGGCTGGATTTGCAGCTCAGTGGTAAAATGCTTGCCTTGCACTGGTGAGGCACTGGGTTCAATCCTTAGCACCACATAAAAATAAACAAACAAAGGTTTTGTGTCCATCTACAATTAAAAAATATATTTTTAAAAAATGTTGCTGGACAATGACAGCAAACACATTTATTAACTCACAGTATACCAGATGTTGTGCCAGGCACTTTATCACAGGACCCTGTACAGACACTATTATCTTCTGCTATAGTTTGGATCTGGAACATCCCCCAAACTCCATATGTTAAAGACCTGATCAACGGGGTAGCACTACTGAAAGGTGGTGGATCCTTTAAGAGGTGGGGCCTCTGGGAGGAAGTTAGGTCAATGGGCCATATACCCTCCAACAAGAGAGTGGGAACCTGGCTTCTCCTCTTCCTCTTTCCCATGTCCTGGCCCTGAGGTGAGCAGTTTGTCCACCTATGCTCCCTATCATTGCCATCTGGCTCCACTAACAAGGACTGGGCCCACTGATCTTGGACTAAAATCTCTAACACCTCTAATACCTCAGGTATGTGTTACAGTAGCAGAAAGCTGACTAACATACCATCCCATTTTCACACTTGAGTCAAGAGGTGCTTTGAGGGTTTAAGCAACTTGCCCAAGCCCTCTCGACTATAGGCTGGGCAAGTCCCTGTGTACACTGCCTCCTCCTGCTCCTCTGGCACCCAGCCCTCTCACTCCACATTGCTACTGCTGAGGTCATCAATGACCACAAGCTGTGAAGTCAAGTGCTGAGCTTTCTTAATCTCCCCTCTGGCTCCACTCTCTTCCCTGGGTTTCTAGGAAACCTCTCCCTCTCAAGCTTCTCTATCTCTGCCCATCTCTGCCACATTCCCCCCTGCTAGACCCTTCCTCAATCCTCTTTTTACTCTGGCCAATAGCATCCACTCACCCACTGGGTTCACTATCTCTAGTAGTTCAATGCTTCCCACATAGTCATTTGCTATTTCTGTGGCTGTCTAGCATCTTCCTAGCTACACTGGTAGATTTCCCACAGGCATCCCTTCTGGATTTGGAAAGGGCTAGGTAGAGATCTCACCAGCCCCACCTACAGCTAGGATGCTGGTACGGGACCAAGACTTGGCCAGCATGACCCACCTGAGGCAGGGCATCCAGGCAAGGAGACAGGAAGGAAGTTGTCCTGGAGACAACCACAGCAGCAGCGCAGCCAGTAGCAGTCAGGGCAGTAGTGTCCTCAGCAGTCCACTTTCACAGCATCATTCTGGCAGTATTCTAGCTGCTAATAACCCCTTTAGCTTGTTTGTTTCCAGAGCCTGGTTCTTAAATCTTCCTAGAGACTCTGTCAGCTGCCCAATATCTTTTCAATAAACTACTTTTCTGTTTAAAGTAGCCAGAGTTGGTTTTTGTGGTTTGACTGATTCATTTCCCAAGCCTGTGTATCTGTGGCCTAGACTCCCCCACTGAGCTCCTGACTCATGTTCCCATCAGTACCAGATGGCAGCCTGTGGATGGGAGGTCCACAGGCCCCTTCAGAGGGAATCCAAGATAGAGTTCAACAGCTCATGCAGCCCACCATGGGTCTGCTGTACTGGGGTCCTCATCTAGGTGAGTAACTTGCTATGTAGCCAGTCAGAGACCTTATGGATACCCTGACTCCTATGCCTTTCTTAACTCCACAGACAACAGATGCTGATGACTCTCCTAGAACTTTGTACTTCTGTACCATTTAATCTGTCCCCTCCTCTCCACTCCACGTATCAGGACCTTATATTCGAAAGGCATTGTAGTTGTAATTTGAAGAATTTTAAAAGACATCATTAACTTGGCATAGTTACTCACACCATAGTCTATAAAGAACTCTTTTAGTAGAGTGGTTACACAACTTTGCAAAAACCTATAAAAGAAGAGACCAGTAGTTCAGGTCTTGTTTCTCCAACTCCTATTCCAACTTTCTCCTTACTTCAACTTACGGTATCTGTGGTTTAAAGATTTGACATCTTTCCTAAGAAAGATGATTTTAAAATGTGCAAAATACAAAATCCATTTTCCCTTTCCTTTCAGCTCAGGGTAGCAAGTTAGTATGAAATGTCCTTCCATATTAGATGTCTACAGTGTTAACAGACTTTTCCAGAGACTATCATAGGAAAGGGGAGGCCAGTACAGAAATTCACATGGACAATAAGGGAATCAGGGAAACCAGGGATAAACTTTTTCCTTCCTGATCATAGATGAACAATGTAAGTTCATGCAATGTTGTAGCTGTATTTAGAAAACCAACTCTGAGTTCTCAAAATGTCCCTATGAGGGCTGGGGTTATGGCGCAGTGGTGGTGTGCTCGCCTAGCATGCGTGAGGCACTGGGTTCGATCCTCAGCACCACATAAAAATAAAGATATTCTGTCCACCTACAACTAAAAAATAAAATGTCCCCATAAAATAATAATATAATAATAAATGTCCCTATTTAAAATAAAATGCCCCTATAAACTTAGATATTAGTTCCTTGGGAGTGAGTGCTAAAGACTGGATACATGCCCCCCCAAAGTCTCTTGTACCCTCAGCCTGTGACACTACTGGAAGGTAGCAGAACATTTAGGAGGTTGGGTCTGGTGCCCTTAAAGGAATACTAGCATCCTAGCCCCTCCTCTTCTCTTTCATGTCCTGGCCACAAGGTGATCAGTTTTGTCATGCACTGCCACCATGATGTGCTGCTTCATCACAGACCAGAAAACAATGGGGTCAACCAATCATGGGCTGAAACCTCCAAAACTGAGCCAAAATAAACTTTTTACAAGATGAATATCTCAGGTATTTGCTACTGTAACAGAAAGCAGACTAATAAGAGTGAGCTAGTCATTTTTAAAAGTTCATCTAAAATCCTTGAAACAACTCCCCAGCTAAATCTATTCATACTATAGAAGCAGAAATGCCAAGTCCCACTGACATTCACTTCTGCTGCCTGCATTAAGATATCACCCAAGGGGCTGGGGCTGTAGCTCAGTGGTAGAGCACTTGCCTAGCACGCATGAGGCACTGGGTTCGATCCTCAGCACCACATATAAATAATAAATGAATAAGAAATAAAGATCCACGAACAACTAAAAAAAAATATATATATATATATATATATATATATTAAAAAATAAAAAAAGATATCATCCAAGCCAAGTCAGGGACATTCAAAAATCCAAACGCAATTAAGACAAGTGCCTAACTTTGACGTGCATGTAGGATCATCTGTATAGCCTCTACGGCTATGATGTGTATCACAGACAATACAAGGTAGAGCACAGGCCCTATTTCCAGTATCCACAGGAAAAAAAAAGATCATATGACACTGTAGAGAAGGTGAGGAAAAGCATTCTGGAAAAGGTTTCATTTGAGTAGAGTCTATGAGACTAGATATACCATCTTAGGGTAAAGCTGAAGGAAGGAGTTGAGGTTTCAAAAAAAAAAATGTTGATAAGATAAAAATTAAAGTACACGAAATAATTTCTTTATGCCTAAGAACATCATTTTTAATTCACACACTGAACTGTTTTAAAAGTCCACCTATAGAGGGCTATGGTTATAGCTCAGTGGTAGAGCGCTTGCCTAGCATGTGTGAGGCACTGGGTTCTACGCCTCTGCACCACATAAAAATAAATAAATAAAATAAAGGTATTATGTCCATCTACAACTAAAAAATATTTTTTTCAATCCAACTCTAAGAAAAAATATCAAAACAGCATTCAAATATAAAAAATGTTAGGAATCTTGCCAGAAAAATGTAATGAAAAATTTCTAAGCTTTTCCACTGTTCCCTGAAGGGCCAGCCTCAGCGAGTGAAGGAGCCCTGTGGCTTCACAACAGTTGCTCTAGTCTCTCATGAAACTAACATGTGGATCATTCAATGTTGCAAGCTGCTGGGGCCCATTCCTGTTTCTCAGAACACCTGGACAATATGGTGTTACTCAAAAAGTTCCAATCTTCTCTCTTTAAAAGAAAAAAAAAAAAAAAAAAACCTACCCTCTGAACATAATCTTCTGAAAAGGAAAGCTGGGAGTGCAGCCTGGCAATAGAGCACATGCTTAGCAGGCACTCTCCAGCACGCATGAACGCACACACCACAGCAGCAGCTTTCCTAACAGAACTTTCAAGCTGCCCACTAAACATACTTAGCAACAGAACATGACGTACTGCTGACAAGCTCACGTCTTCCATGCCACAATCACATTGTCAGAATGGCTTAAAAGCTGGTTTTCCTCACATAAAACCCAAGGAATACCAATGCTAAAGAAACCAGTCTAGAATGTGCCAAGAAAGTACTCCTTAACACAAGTCAGAGGAGCTAGGCAGACAACTTAGAAACGTCAAAATGTTCTCCTGAGACATGAGGGTACAGGTTTTACTGTTTCATTCCCAGGGATATGTGACAGAGATTGCTCTTTAGGCCCTTCGATCCTGCCTCCGCTTCATCCATGTCACGGGATTCTTAGCTGGGCACATTTCTGACTCTCCTACTTCTGAGCACCCCAGGAGCCTGAGTTCCAGCAAGTGGCATGGAAGCACAAACACTATCTGGCAGCCTCCAGGAACCCTGTGTCCTCTTCTCCATCCCTCCTCCATCTGCTGCCATAAATACACCATGAGTGCAAAGCCCAGTGCCCTGGGGAAAGGACCCCAGTGGTGTGCAAGAAGCCAGGTTCCTGAATACTTCCTGCATATTTTGGGGGGGAGACAGATGTGACCAAGAAACAATTCCAATTCAAAGTTTCTCAACCTTTTCTAAGAGAAACTATCAGTGGCCACTACTCACCAACTGCTCCTCACTCTGACCTCTGTCTCCTCTGGGGGAGGTGGGTTCCAGCATGCCTTTCATGACCCTGGGAACTAGAGCTTCCCAATAAACCAGGAGGCTAAAGAGCTAAGCAGAAACAGTAACCAAAACATTATTCCAACCTGAGAGTAAACCAAAATTCTAAGTGAGGAAAGGACAGTTCTGCTGCCTGCCTTTCACTAGAAAAAGCCACTAACTATGGTGATGGCCCACGGTGGCCTTAGCCACATGCTGACACAAATAAGAAATACCTATAGCCAGGCATGGTGGCACAAGCCTGTAATCCCAGCACTTTGGGAGGCTGAGACAGGAGAATCGCAAGTTCAAAGCCAGCCTCAGCAATGGCGAGGCGCTAAAGCAACTCAGTGAGACCCTGTCTCTACATAAAACACAAAATAGGGCTGGGGATGTGGCTCAGTGGTCAAGTGCCCCTGAGTTCAATCTCCAGCACCAAAGGAAAAAAAAAGAAATACCTGCTTCCTAACCAGACACTCAGGGACACACAAGGACCTCTAGTGTTCTGCTTCCTAACCAGACACTCAGGGACACACAAGGACCTCTGCGAGAACCTTCCCAGAGCCAAGGGTAAAAGGGTATTCCAGACCAACATGGTCACACCAGAAATAGAAGAGGTGCTAAGAGGAACACACAGATGATGTCCCACTTGGCCTTCAAGGAACAAAGTCCTCGAAGAGGCTTCATCACTGAGCACCTACTAGCCCTTACAGTTCCGGAAATGCAAGGAGAACTTATTCTACTTTTCAAAGACTGCTTAGAACTACCTTGATTATTAGTATTCATTACTTCCTTGGACTGGTTTGGCTCACAGGAAACTTACAATGGAAAACAGCTGTGTTCCTGCTCTATTTGGAGTCATCCAATGCTGTGTGTCCCCCTGCCGAGCTCTTGTAAACCAGAAAGAGAAACAGGAAAATTGTCTTGCCTCCTTGTCATTCTTGGGAGAAAAGGCTACACCACACAGCAGGAAATAAAGAATATGGCTAAAGGGATGGGGTTATGGCGCAGTGGTAGCGTGCTCGCCTAGCACGCGGGAGGCACTGGGTTCGATCCTCAGCACCACATAAAAATAAAATAAAGATATTGTGTCCACCAACAACTAAAAAATAAAAATATTATAAAAAAAAAAAAAGAATATGGCTAAATTCCCAAGGCCCATCAGGGACCAACTCACGCGTGGAGTTAACTAGACAGATGGTACAAGAGATCTGGCTCTTGTAACCAGAATTTTGGTTTCCATTATTATAAAATTACGACCCCTAAATCCATTGGAAAGATTAAATGAAATTTGTTGTTAAGAGCTCTGCCAAGTGTCCAGCTGAGTGTTTACCCTTGGCTGGAAGAAGGGGAGGAGTGACGGGAACAGTGCATTCTAAAGTTAGCAGAGGCCAGGAGTGGTGGCACACGCTTCTAATCCCAGTGGCTAACGAGGCTGAAGCAGGAGGATTGTGAGTTCAAAGCCAGCCTCAGCAACTTAGTGAGGTCCTAAAGCATCTCACAGAGACTGTCTCTAAATATAAAAAAGGGCTGGGGATGTGGCTCACTGGTTAACTGCTGCTGGGTTCAATCCCTAATACCAAAAAATAAATAAATAAAAATAAAAACAAAAATATGAAGTCAGCAGAGAAGCAAACAGGAGGGATTCATATTCTGATTTCCACCAACACTACTGAAGCAAAACAGGGAAAGGCCTAGAGAGTCCATTTCAGAATTTAATTTATTAGAGGTGGAGTCAGGGAGAGTGGCAGAATGGCCACCAAATGAATTCCACAGGAACCTGCCAACAGTTAGCAGGGGCCTCCCTTTCAATTCTGCCAGAGAATTTAATTGTTCTTATTTATACTGATGCCACTCACATGCAAATCATGCACCAAGAGTTTTCTTTTTAAATTGTAATTTTTCTTTCAAACCCTCCAGGCACTAAAGTGTAATTGCTGAAGATGCCCAAAAAGAAAGAATGGCCCTACATGGTCCCTAAAGCCCTGGAGCCAGGTCCCCTCTGCACAGACCCCTCTGTTCTCCTCCCACTGCCAGGTCTGCCCCCAGTTCTGGATCTCCTTTTGAGCCCACCTCCTCACAACTTCCCCTCTCCTTCCAGCACTCTCCATCCCAGACAAAGCACAGCATGCATCCTGTGCAGACACCAAAGGCAGCCAGGGAAAACAAAGACCAGCTAGTGGTGGTTTGAACCTATCAAAATCAATCCTTGTATCGATAACTACCAATTCCAAAAGAAGTAGAGCTCTTCAATAAAACTGAAGATTATTATTATAGCCACATGGGAAAAAATAATACTGTAACAAGAAAAGGAAACAACTGCTGTGCACAACCTGATTACAACTAAAAAGAAAAAAATACCCAGAGGAAAATGAGAAGGCAATAACCAAAATATTCACAGCAATGTGGGATGATGGGAGTATCAGTAACAGGTCCATTTCTCTGGATTTTCCAAAACTGTGAAGTGCTGCAGTGTCTCGGGTAATATCAAAATTGTTCAAAGTACTTTTAAAAAACTCAAGATCAACAAGAAGACACACATTTTTCCTAAATGCAGCTTATAATTATTTCTTTCTATGGATCTGAATAGCACGTTTCCACATTTATAAATTCTCTTAAAAGCTAACAAATGTTTCAATTCCAAAATACTTGCTTATGCTGTTATTTTGCTGCATTTCACCTACCTCCCGGGTAGTTTCTCGGTCTCCTCCACTTCTCTGGACCCTGCTCCTCTACTCCCAGGGCAGACAGCCCAGGTTCTACCCATGGCCCTCTTCTTGACCAGCGAAACTGCCCATAGGCTTTATATGTCATCTCAAATGCACATCTCCAGTCCAGCTCTCTCACACCCCGTCCTCCAGCGGCCCATCCATGTGGCCCCTGTGCAATGAGGCATCTGAAACTCAGATGGTATAGAACTAAGCTCCTACTTTTACCCCCAAACCCACTCTGCCACAACCACGTCCACTCAGACAGTCAAGCCTTTGAGTCATTCTTGACAGTTCTCCACCTCACACTCCCTATCCAATCCACTGGAAATCTGTGAGCTCTTCTTTCTAAAACAGCCGGCGCAGAACTTGTTGGCACACACCTATAATTCTAGTGACTCTAAAAGCTGAAGTAGGAGGATTATAAGTTTGAGGCCAGTCTCAGCAACTAAGGGAGACCCTATCTCAAAATAAAAAAATAAAAAGGACTGGGGATAGCTCTGTGGTAGAGTGCCCTGGGTTCAATCCCCAGTACAAAACAAAAAAAAGAACCAGCCAGAATCTTTCCAGGTCCACAGTCACCCAAACCAGTCCAAGCCCCATCACCTCTCTTGATCCCTTCGTTACGGGCTACAATGGCCTCAGTGGTCTCCCTGCAAACCAGGCTCAACAGTAACACCATAGCTTTTTTAAACCTACTTCAGATTCTGTCCAGAATTCCTGGAATGAGACCCCTTTCACAGGCTTTATGTGAACTCCACACCACACTCTCCCAGTGACCTCACCACTTCAATTCCCTCCCCTCTGGAGACACATTCTGTTCCAGCCACAGGATCTTCTGACTGCTCTGTGAACACTGCAGGAATACACGAGTTCCCACCTCAAAGGTTTCTGCAGTTGCTGTTCTCTCTACCTGAGACATTCTCCTCTCACATGGACTCCCAGCAAACTCCCTGACCTCCTTCAACTGTTTGCGAAGTCTCGCCTTGTTAATGTGCTCCCATCTTCTGCTCTTAACTACAGCCCCTGTCCCACAATTCTTTTTCCTGGCTCTTTCCCCCACCCCCTAACTTTTTCCATTCCACATTATGCGCCTTCCAACAGCCATAAAGTTTAGTTATGATATTCAGGTTTGCTGCCAGTCTGGTTCCCACACCCTCTCAGACTGCAAAGGTCCACTTGGACAGGGATTTTGAGCTAGTCTGCTTGGTAATGTGTCCTAAGCATTCAGAGAACCGTAACACAATAACGTCTGTTGAAAGAAAACTGGTGTTAGGAGTTTATCATATCAGGGTGCAGTGGTACACACCTGTCATCCCAGCAGTTCAGGAGACTGAGGCAAGAGGATCACAAGTTCAAAGTCAGCCTCAGCAACTTAGTGAGGCCCTAATAAGCAACTTTGTGAGACCTTGTCTCAAAAAAAAAAAAAAAAAAAAGGCTGGGAATGTGGTTCAGTGGTTAAGCGGCCTGGGTTCAATCCCTGGTACCAAAAAAAGAAACCTGGTACCAAAAAAAAGAAAATGAGTTTATCATATCAAAATTCAGGCCTCAAAATGCTTTTTTTTAAATTATCCAGTATAAAGCTGGCCTCATCCTAACATGTCAGAAACCACAGGATCATGAAAAAGATTTTCCAAATTTCAGCCTCAACCTTTACCGAATCTAATTTACAACAATGAAAATGGACACAGAATGTTCTTTAAAACCAATGTGAGGTAAGTTACATTTCTTGTTCAGCCTTTAAAAAATGCCAGGTCTAATCACGGCAACGGTTTTCAAAATTTGAGTGATTCACTACATTACAAATGCTGTCACCGTTAATAAGATGGTGGGACAACTAGCAATTAAAAATACAGAAAATACAGGATCCTCCTGAGGAAAATAAGACCTGAATCAGGCATTTAAAAGTTATGGAAGAACTTAAGCTGGAAAATGAGAGATCGGGAAGACATGGACTGTTAAGAAGAGGTCCAGGTTGGCTTGGCAACACCAGTTCCTGCAACATGCCCACAAGTGTTCTCTGGGTTCCACTGTTTGAATAGATTTGTAATCCCAGAATGAAGGAAATAATCAAAATCTAATGATATTTATAAGTCAGTTACACAAAAACACAGGCAAGCTCATAAGCAGCCTCACCTCTGCTGCACATGTGCACCCCACTCTCCCACTAGTCCCCTTTTTGTAACAGGATCTAATGTGTGTGTAGAGACACAACATCTCGAGTGGAATCTGTCACTCGAAGATAAAAAGGTACCAACTAGTAAGCAAAGGAACCCAGGAACAACATCATGAGTTTGGGTCCATAAGAAAAGTAGGTAACCACTGGAACATTAAAATACATCCTGTGATTATTCATGAAAACAAATACTTTCTGGAAAACAGGATGAGTTTTCAGAAGGCCTAAGAAAATATGCAATCCCTCTAAGAAAGAAAAAAGTGACTCTTAAAAACTATAAACTGGGCTGGGGATATAGCTCAGTCTACATGCTTTCCATGTGTGAGGCCTTGGAGTTTAATCCCCAGCACCCAAAAAGGTGAGGGGGCAAACTACATTTCTTTATAAAAGAATCAATCAACAGTTTCTTTTAGGAGGGACAAAAAATTTCTAAATTTACATTAGTGATTGCACAATCTTAAAAGTATATTTTATAGGGCCTGGGGTTATGGCACAGTAGTAGCGTGCTCGCCTAGCACGCGTGAGGTGATGGGTTCAATCCTCAGCACCACATAAAAATAAAATAAACATATTCTGTCTACCTACAACTAAAAAATAAATATTAAAAAATTTTTAAAAGTATATTTTATAACACTGAACTGCACTCTATTATAGTAAGTGAATTATATTTCAATAAAGCTTAAAAAAAAAATAGCAAGTGTACACACCAACCTCCTAATTCAATCATTCTATCAGGATCCCGTGTGGGAAAGGAAAGAGGAGGCCATTTCTGCAGATGCGCCTTCTCTACAGCCTCCATCTCTTTCTGTGCACACACACGCCTCTGGCACATAATGAAAATGCCATATGCAGATGCATTTGATTAGCACCGTCTGCATTTCCCATCATTATGCAGCACTTTGTAAGCTGTAGTTAATTCCTGCCTATTATCCCAGTGCAAAATCATCCTGCCTAATCTCAAGCAGCCTGGCAGCTGCAGCGGAAGAACAGCCTTGTTCTCTGGTGGAGACCCATTTGACACACAACCCCTGCTGCAACAAGGACTCTGGATCATCTAGGGCTAATCCATTTCAATCACACGGGCACTGTAGACCAAAGAACCACTGTGACATCCTTCATTATCTGTTAGCATGTACTTTCAAGAAGCCAAAAGGAAAAGATGAAGAGAGGGGTGGAATTCAGGGCTGGGGTTAGGGGGAAGGGTGGAAGGAGGTGAGGAAATCAAAGAAAAGCAGAACAAGAGCCTGCACCAAGACATGTGATCCTTCAACCACCTGGTCTCCAGAGCTCAGTGAAATCCACTACTACTGAATTATTCTGGACTCACCAGTTCTCCAAATAATCCCTTGACCTCTCTTCTTAGGAAGCATTTCCATATTTTAAATAATTCCCATTGTTGTTTTACTTTAACTATAAATGAAGATAAGGAAATATACTAACAGCTCTTCATACAACAAAATACTGAACTGACAATACTTATATTCAGTTGGACTTTTAACTGTCTTAACAAACAACTCGATTTTTAATTTGTATTCAGTAACACTTTTGAAATATGTTCTTCCTCTAACAATAACAAAAGAGGGAAATCCTGTACAGTCTATACTAGAAATACTGCCACATGTTTGCAGTGGTTACAAAATCTCCTTACATCCAAGAAAAGGTAGTGGGATCTTGAAAAACGTATCTCCTCAACATGTTCCCCCTACTAAAAATGAATCCTCATAATAA
The DNA here is from genome assembly GCA_004024805.1 of Geosciurus inauris. Classification (NCBI taxonomy): domain Eukaryota; kingdom Metazoa; phylum Chordata; class Mammalia; order Rodentia; family Sciuridae; genus Geosciurus; species Geosciurus inauris. The sequence goes on from PVHX01004360.1 coordinate 111,160, forward strand.
GCATTTACTTAAGCATCAAGAAGTAATTTAGTCCACTGGCAACCAATTTAGTTATCTCTCAGAGATAACTAGAACTTTTTAAAACATGTATTCCAGGGCTTCACTAGTTTGTCCGAAATCAGAATCTCTGGGGACAGAGTCTAGAAATGTGGATGTTGGGAAGAGATCCCCCAAGCAATTCCACTGCACATGTATCCATTAGGAGAGTCAAGGTCAGAGTATGTGATTTGGGAACCACACATCCATCCATGCATGCATGCATCCATCCGTCCATCTATTCATCTATCCATCTGCTGCAAATTCCTGGATGCTTCCATGATATTTCTGTTTCCAGTGCAGTTCATTCCCATTTTAAAATTCTTCAGTCTCACAAAGGTTCGATTACAGGAAACAAACTACCTATTTTAAGCAGAAAAGTCTGACTGAATATAAGCAGAAAGGGATTTAATACATGGAATTAGGCATTTACAAGAGTACTGAAAAGTTCAAGGGAAAAAGTTCTACCTGCTGGCCTCCAGGAAAGACTCCCAGGACCACAAGGAACTGGCCCATGAAAGGTGCGGTGCCCTGTCACATCAGAAAGGCAAAGCACCTCAAGAACATCCTGGAACTAATGAGTCAGTTGTGAGCTGCCTCTGTCATGACTGCTGATCCAAAATCAGATGTCCATTAAGTTGACTGACAGGAAGATCACTCACTCTTTGCTATGCTCTAGGGGCTGACCATGCATGAGTTAAATGTGCTTCTGATGCTACTCCACTGAATATCTTCTAAGTAAGTGGTCACCAGAACCGAATCCAGCCAGCTAGCCCACCTCAACTCCAACATAGACCCCTGCAGTACTTCCTTTTCACCCAGCTGCAAACATTCCAAAGTCTATCTCACCTTCATTACTTCCTCTGGGTTTTCTTTTTTTTTTTTTTTTTTTTTGGTACCGGGGATTGAACTCAGGGGCACTCGACCACTGAGCCACATCCCCAGCCCTATTTTGTGTTTTATGTAGAGACAGGGTCTCACTGAGTTGCTTAGTGCCTCGCCATTGCTGAGGCTGGCTTTGAATTCGCGATTCTCCTGTCTCAGCCTCCCTCAGTGCTGGGATTACAAGCGTGAGCCACCGCGCCCGGCTTCCTCTGGGTTTTCTTCTAGTTCCATTTCTTATGGGGAAACTGCTAATTCAGATTCAAGTATTGTACCTTACAACATATGAATTTCTTTTTCTTCAATTCAGCTCATAATAAAGCCTATCTAGATCTTTTGGGGTCCTGCCAATAAAATGGCAAGACTGCCAATAAATTTCCTCTCTGATTCCTGTCATTCACCAAGTTAACAACATTTGAACTAAATTGATGGGATTAAAATTTCAGATATACTACCCGGACATTCGATGGAAAATCCTAATTGTATTATCAAAGATCTGCCAAAATTCAGCCAGCATTTTTTTCTGCTAAAATACTTTATTTTTTAATGTATTTATTATTTATTTTTTTTAATGCATTTCAAGTCATAGTACATACATAGAGCTCAATTTTCCATCTCTTTGGTTGCAAACTAGATAGAGTCACACCATTCACGTCTTCATACATGTACCTAGGGTAGTGATGTCCATCTCATTCCACCATTTTTGCTACTCACATTCCCCCTCCCCTACCCCATCCAAAGTTCCTCCATTTGTCCCATGCTCCTCCCCTCACCCTGCTTATGTATTGGCATCTACTAATCAAAGAGAACATTCAGCCTTTGGTTTTTTGGGACTGGCTTACTTCACTTAGCATGATGTTCTCCATTTCCATCCATTTACCTGCAAATGCCATAATTTTATTCTCTTTTATTGCCGAGTAATATTCCATTGTGTATATATACCACAGTTTCTTTTTTTTGGTACTAGGGATTGAACTCAGGGGCACTCAACCACTGAGCCACATCCCCAGCCCTATTTTGTGTTTTATGTAGAGACAGGGTCTCACTGAGTTGCTTAGCACCTCGCCATTGCTGAGGCTGGCTTTGAACTCGCGATTCTCCTGTCTCAGCCTCCCTAAGTGCTGGGATTACAAGCGTGAGCCACCGCGCCCGGCTTATACCACAGTTTCTTTATCAATTCATCTACTCAAGGGCATCTAGGTTGCTTCCACAGTTTAGCAATTGTGAATTGTGCTGCTATAAACATTTCAGTGTCACCCAGCATTTTTTAGGCAGTATTATCTGAATCCTATGTTCAACATAGCATCAGATATAATGAATGGGTAAGAAGCATAAAACATGGCCCCTGACTACAGGGGCTCGTGTCTTCGGGAGAGCAGCAGAAATCTAAGAAGAAAAGAACAAGAGAAGTCGGGCATGGTGGCGCAAGCTTGTAATCCCAGCACTTAGGGAGGCTGAGACAGGAGAATCACGAGTTCAAAGCCAGCCTCAGCAATGGCGAGGTGCTAAGCAACTCAGTGAGACCCTGTCTCTACATAAAACACAAAATAGGGTTGGGGATGTGGCTCAGTGGTCTAGTGCCCCTGAAGGTTCAATCTCCAGTACCAAAAAAAAAAAAAGAGAGACAGCAAGAATTTCAGATGCTGCAAATGGAGTATCTGATACCAATTTGAAATAACAATGGTTGTTCTTTTGTTCTTTTCTTCGTAACTCTGTGTGTGTGTGTGTGTGTGTGTGTGTGTGTGTGTGTGTGTGTGGTGCTGGGGATCGAACCCAACATCTCATGCGTGCAAGGCAAGCAAGCATTCTACTGGCCCCTGCTACTCTTAAAGCACATGTGAGGTCTCCTGAAATGAACATACGGTAACATCTTGTGAAACAACCCACAGTCTACTTCTGCAATCAGATCTTACTTAATTCACTGTGTGACTTCAAAACATGGCCATGAGTCACATACCAAAAATCTAACACAGGTTAGTGTGGAGGGGGTAGGGAGTAAAGGGATGTCTTTAAAGCAAATTAAATTATTCCTAACACAGGGATTCAGGACAGAGAATGTAGCACAGTAAGAGAAGATGTACACATGTCCTTAAATTCCTTGATTTTCTTCTGTGAGCAAACTAATTTTTCTCCTGATCTGATGTTATGTTTGTGCTTGCGTTGAGATTTTCCCAGTAAGGATTTCATTTTCTCTACTGGATAGTTTTTCACCTCCTTGAACCTACTGCCGTCCATGGCAGCAGCATCTTGTTTTTAAATACGAAGTCCACGTACACAGGTTTCTTCACTTTACATACTCACTTTTGTTAAGTGGAAACACATACATGAGTAAGTTTCTCTGAGTTATACTGAAGGTGAAGGGGGTACACCCACAAAACCCTGCCAATTTAAGTGGAAATTACACTTTCATTAGTAAAAGGGTTCCACCTCACCTACCACATTTTAGAAGTATGTTCTATACAATTTCCTTACATAGAAAATTCAAAGTTATCAATCGGTTTGTTTCCTACCCCAAGTACCACTGGCTCTATATGAAACAGAACATTTCCATCTTCTATAAATGAAAATCCAAGTTCACAGACAGTAGGTTAAATGTTATTTCTTGTACGCACCAAGATAAAATTAAGTATAAAACATCCCAGAAGTCACTAACAGTTCCAGAACAGCAAGTCATGAAGCTGTCTCTGGAGCCCTTTGGACAGTGGGGGACAAATCAGCAGAAGGTTCTTCCTCACCTACTGATCTCACTTTGTTCATGCAGAAGCTACACCCCTCCTGGGCCAGACCCTATATGACAGCTACCCTTGCAGAAAAGGTGCAAAAATCCAAGCCTGCTGTGACCTACAGTATACATGGTCAGATAAGACACTCCTGCTGGCTGATGTTTCTTGACTGTCAGAGTCTACCCTCTCTCCAGCACACCCTCTCAGGGAAGGGCTAGCTGCCCCAACTCCAACCCAATCCCATCACCCCCCATCTCTTTCCCCTAGCCTTGGGAACTCTGAAACTTGAGGCTGGACGCTATAACTGCTCTGCTTGTTATGCAGCAACTTTGACAACAAATGCATTATGAGACAGGACCAGGCAGGGGACCTGTAGGAGGCAAAACAGTCATTTTCAAGAAAGGAGAAGGAACTTAAGAGAAAATGGAAGTGAGAAAGCTACTTCCTCTTTAAGTTCAAAAGTAAACATTTTCCTCCTTTACCTGCTTTTAAATATACAGTTTTTCTCCCCTTATTCTAAATTGTTTTGTTGTTTTTAAATCCCCCACTTTTCCACAGGGGAATGATTTATCCACATTACTACAACCAGACTGCATACTCTATTTTAAAATATTGGAAAATATTTTGAAGTATGCCACATAGTGTTCTCCAGTCACTGGAAAAGGACACATAAACGTAAAGCTTATGTTTTACAACCCACGCAAATCTACAATGCCAAATCTAGGAGCTCCAACACAGTCCTGCTCTCTGTTCTGCTTCTGAGTGCTGGGTTTTCCCTATCAGTAAGTTTCCATTTTTACAACTAAACAACCCACCTGAACAGGCAAGCTACAACCTGTTTTATATGCTCCAATGCCCAAATCTGCATGTAAGCTGAGGCTACAATATTTCACTCCCAGTTTAAAAATCTACCTGTATCTATGCAGCTCTCCAGTCACGGTCCCATGGATGCATGTTTGAGGCTGTGGCAAGAAATGTCTTCAGAGCAGGCTGTCGGGGAAGCAGCTGCTCTGTCAATAGCAGAGTGACAATTCTCAGACTAACAGGACCAGAGACCAAAGCTTCTCAAAATTGTAAATATATGGTACCAAAGGATAAAAATGCAAGGTGGTCCCCCCTAAGGCATGAAAAATTAACAAGTGAGCACACTTCACCTCAGGAGGGGGTCCACACTATCAGGCCAACAGACACTGTCAAGGTAAACATGTCAATTATCTTCCCTGGGGCTGCTTCCTCACATATAAAAGGACCCTATATTCTGATTCTCTAGTTGGCCACAAGTTATGAAACTCTGAAGAAAAGCTAAGATGAGGATGCAGAAAGAACAGGCAGGACAGAGATCATACGCTCTGTTTTCAGTCAGGCCCTGCAGCCAAAAGTCTGGTCTTGGTCAATGCCGTTTTTAAAAGCATAAGAAGAAACAATTAGGAAATGCTGACCTCCCTGTGTGAGGCTCATTTACTACCCTCAGTTATGAGCACCACCTAAAATAACTCAAAATCGGCCAGGCTCAGTGGTGCACACCTGTAACCCCAGACACTCTAGAGTCTGAGGCAGGAGGATCACAAATTCAAAACTAGCTTCAGCCTTAGAGACCCTGTCTCAAAAAAAAAAAAAAAAAAAAGAGGTGCAGTGGTGCCTTCCTGTAATCCCAGCAATTCAGGAGGCTGAGGAAGGAAGATCACAGGTTCAACAACTTAGTGAGGTAAGCAACTCAGTGAGAGCCTGTCTCTAAAATAAATATAAAAAAGGGGTAGGGATGTGGCTCAGTGGTTAAGCACCCCTGCATTAAATCCTTGGTACAAAAAGAAAAAGAAAAGGACTGGGGAGGTAACTCAGTAGTAAAGCACCCCTGGGTTCAGTTCCCAGTATCAACAATAGTAATAGTAATAAAAATAATAAAATAAACCAAAAGCCAACAACCTATGGACTATGTCAGATGCACAAATTTTATAATCTAAGGCCCAGAAAAAGGATTTTCAACTTTTCTAGGATTAATAACCTCATTCAACCAACATTTATTGAACACTATCATGTCACAGGCACTGTCCCAAACAAAAGGGACACAAAGAGATGATAAACTAAACAAAGGCCTCCTCTCAACAGTGGAGAACCTACAAATACTCTCAAGAGAAAGGATGTGAAACCCTAATTAATAGAACTTATTCCACCAAAACAATTTTCTCCTTCTGTGTTTCTGCAGCACTGCACACCAACCCCTATGACAGCACGCTTCACAGTGTGACAGTAACTGTCCATAAGCATCCCTACTCTCAGCACCAAAGAACACAGTCCCAGAGGGCAGAGAGAGTGCTCTTACCCTTATTCCCACACAGGATCTACAGGAAGAAGCGCTCACAAAACACGGCTGAGTATCTGAAGTCAGGCTAGGTGAATAACAGGGCAGTGAGTGGCAGAAGATGCCTTCAGGCTGGAGGACAGGTGGAGCCAACAATGGCCTAAATATGCTCTATGCCCTACTCAAAATGAGCCCCATTAGCAGAAGCATCACATCACCTGGGAGTCTGCCAGAAAAACAGAATCTCAGGTCCCATCCCAGACCTCCTAACTCAGAAGCTCCAAGTTAACAAGACCCCTAGATGATCCATGTGCACCTTGGTGTCTGAGGAACACAGATCTAGAGAAGAGTTGGGTGGGAAACCATCAGCAAATGAGAACTATTGAGACTCAGGCAGCAGCAGGAGTAAAAAGAAATGGAATGGGAAAGGATTGATTCATGAGGCTCTTCAAATCTGTGAAGAAAGAACAGAAGCTGTCCCTAGATATGCAATTAGAACCATTATTAAGTTTAAGAAAACTAGAAAAAAATTATTTTTTAAAACCCCTAAAAATAAAACTTTCCAATACATATCCACATTGATTTGCTTGCATAAATCTTGCACACTTGAGAGAGAATAATCGTTCTATGTCAAGTAACATCAGTCTATAAACCAGAAGACACCTGTCAAATACTTGGGCAGTGTGCTGTTATCACTTAGCATCATTAAGTCTGTCTCACTATCCAGAACAGTGATGTGGACCTAAAAACCAGAGTCATCCAATGACGTTACTCACATAGAGACAGCCTCTGCTTTATCTCCACAGCACATTCCTAGAGACCATAACATAAAGCCAATCACAGCTCCCCTTGGGAACTACATTATAACTGAAGGGTCACATCCTATCAAAGGCAGCAAAGAACAGCAATGATAATACTGCACAAAATCTATGACAGCTAAAAATCCTCTAAACAACAAAGTGATAAAAGCAGGCTTCACCCATATATCACTGGAGTTTTATGGTAGAACTGGCCTTAACAGATCACAAGGTCTGAATCCAAAGGAACTCTTGCCCTGTGTCAGGGATCTGGGTTGAACAGCTAAATTGAAAACCAAACCCAAGCCTCCTATGAAGCCATCCAATGCACTATTAGACAAGTCTTTCCTTATAAGAGGCCCTTAAAACAAGACAAAAAGTATGCACTGTTAGTATACAAGCTGTCTCCCAAAATAAGACACATAAGGACAATAAAAATACCACCCTCCATATAACACTTTTTACCTATAAACAATGTCAACATTAAAACATATATGTCTTGTTATTAGCTACAATTTTGGCCTTTTTAAAGTTTTACTAAGTGCTGTGGTTTGGATCTGAAATGTTCCCCCAAGAACCCAGGCTTACCCCTAAGGTTGGCATGATGGAGAGAGAGGTGGTGGAAACTTTAACAGGTAGGCCCCAGTGGGAGGTCTTCCAGCCATTAGGGACACGCCCTAATGTCACTGGGACCCCAGCTCCTGTCTCCTTTCACTTCTCAGCCATGAGGTGAGCACTTGCTCCACTACATGCTCCTGCCATGATGTGCCAAGAGAGGCTCCAATCAACAGGGCCCATCAGTCGTGAACTAAAATCTCCAAAACTCTGAGCCAAAATAAACTTTCTCTCTACAAGTTGGTTTAGCTCAGGTATTTGCTACAGTACTGAAAAGCTGACTCACACAAAGCATTGTGGGAGAAAATCTGGGCTGCCAATTCTAAGCAGCCCTGGCTTTGGGCCCCACCCCACACATGGCACTTGGCTCAGGCCCTCCTGATGAGAGACTTAGCATGGACATAGGGACCAACAGGTGACCCAAGGCAGCTCACTCAGAGACCTTCCCTGCCACATGCACTGGAAGGGAACTCCTGAGACACAAAGCTCTGAGGATAACATTCTACAACAGCCAGAGGCCAAATTTCCCAACAGACCTTCTACAAGCCAGACTGAAAAGGTCAGACAGAAGTGAAACACGGGACAGTCCAGCAAACCTAAAGTGAGACATGCCAGTCCTTCAGTTCTTAGGAAGAGTGGAGCAGGGATGACTTACTCTCTTTAATCCTTTCTGAATTACCTAATCTCCCTGCAACAAACAAGAATTCTGTAACAAGAAAACTATGTCATGAAGTAAGGGCAGGACTGACAGTCAAGCAGAACACACACTCTGATCTGATTAAGTCCTCCCTGACTGGCTGAAACCTTAGGTACCACATCACGCCGAGTATGGGGTAAAAAGACAAACCATCTATAAGGTGGACTGCAGAGTCTTTTCTGGGTGTGGCCTAGATTTGGAAATTAAGTTTTCATTTTCTTTCTTTGAACACTAACTGCCTATAGACTTTTCTATATAATCCTATTAGTAATAATGTAATTAATGATCACATGAAAATTCAACTACAAAATCTGAAGCCAATTAGAGGCATACAGTGAGCCCACCCTTAAAATAGGAGCTAACCAACTGCAAATGTCAGCCTCTGCACAGGCTAAAACTTCAATTCCTCTTTCTCAAAGAGTCCTCTCTTCTTCCAATCTGACCTTCAGATTTACATCTCAGATCTGGTTTCCTCCTACAATTCACACTGCTGTTTCTTCCAAATTTTGATTTTTTTTTTGTTTTTTTAATGCTTCTAGTTCACCTCCATGTCATTCCTAAAACAACTATCTCACTTCTAGCTTTTGGCTAACTGAGAATAAGCCTAACGTCTTACAGAAGGAATTTCATTCAACAGGCAGTGATGGAGCCAGATATTAGGAAATTTCTCAGTTTCACAAATACTTTCAGCTCAAAGGCAACACAATTCTGGCAGTTTAGAGTAACACGGGTTGTCAATGCCTGACACAAATGTTTGGGAATCACATTCACAGGAAACTGCATTTCAGGTCTTATTTTGACACGAAATGCTAAGAGCACAAACTTAAAAACATGGGTAATCCAGCCAAGTGCAGTGGTGCACGCCTGTAATCCCAGCACTTTGGGAGGCTGTGTGCTGAGGATACAAAAATTGAAAAATACAAGAAGACTCTTGCTCTGAAAATTCCATCTCTCGGATGGAGGCAAACAAGAGTAGAGAGAACTGGGCAGAACATGAAAGGTTAGGACAGAAGTAGCACCGAGCTGGGGCAGGCTCAGGCTTCCAGGAAGGGCCCAACCCAGGCAGAGCAGAGTCCCAAGGCCCAGAGGGCCAGCCCTGGTCTCCTGACATTGCATTTACCTTTACCTCCACCCTGGGTTTGTCTCTCCTTTCCCCTCATGCTTACTCTCTAAGTTCCTGGACGCACCTGCCTTGGAAGGAAAAAGAGGTCTCCTAACATTTGTGCAAAGTGAAAGTTGGCACACCTATTCACTACAAACTTATGAACCTAGAAAGATGAAATTAAAAGGGCACAAAACAGGAACTCAAACCCACAAGTCAAGCTTCAAAGGTGAGAATGTCCCATTTCATAAAACACGGGTGGGGGTCCCGCTTTCTCCCCAGCTCCTTACGCCACAGCCTGACACAGACTCACACTTCGCCTCTCACCCGCAGACTTACTCCAGTCATCCTTGTGCCCAGAGAAACCACAGGTCCTAGCATATGTGAGATTTTACTCTAGAACATTCCACTCAAAGATGTAGACTCAGAAGCAGCACATACACCCACCAAGAGTCAGTTGTGCAAGCGGATTATGGAATCTTTTTTATTCTCTTGACAGCAAAATAAACGTTTTAGGACTGAGGTTGTGGCTCAGTGGTAGAGCGCTTGCCTAAGCGTGTAAGGCACTGGATTCAATCCTCAGCACTACATAAAAATAAATAAAAATAAAACAAAGGTATTATGTACATCTACAACTAAACAATTTTTTAAAAAAACAAATGTTTCTTCTGTAATAAGAACAAAATGAAAAAAGAAAGACAATTATAGCATAAAACACACACAATAACATGGATGAAACTTAAAGACATCATGTTAAGTGAAAAAAGCCATTCCAAAAAGACAAATACTGTATGATTTCACTCAGATGAGGTACTCAGAGTACCCAAATTTGCAGAAACAGAAAGAACAGCAGGGGCTGAGAGATGAGAAGAATGGGGAGTTCTTTTTTAATGGGCACAAATTTCAGTTTTGCAAGATGAAAAAAAGTTTTAGAGATGGATGGTCACTCAATAATGTGAATTCATTAATGCCACTGAACTGTACATTTAAAAATCATCAGAATGGCCACGCATGGTGGCACACACCTGTAATCCCAGGTACTTGGAAGGCTAATGCAGAATGATCACAAGTTTGGGACCAGCCTGGGCAACTTAGCAAGACCTTGTCTCAAAATAAAAAATAAAAAGGGCTGAAAGGTAGCTCAGGGGTATAGTGCTTGGGTTCAATCCCTAGTATTGAAAAAAAAATTATAAATTTCATATTCTGTATATTTTATCAATTTCAAAAATACACATATGGGGCTGGGGCTGTGGCTCAGTGGTAGAGCGCTTGCCAGGCACTGGGTTCGATCCTCAGCACCACATATAAATAACAAATGAATAAAATAAAAATCCATCAACAACTAAAATATTTTTTTAAAAAATACACATATACACACCTAAAACAGTCCTGAGGAATGATTTTATTTAAACAAGAGCCCACTATATTTAACAGTATGCATACTTTTCTCCAGAACTGCATAATGATTTCAGCTATTACAACAGACTACATAGGAACTGAGGCTACAGTTCAATGGTAGAGCACTTGTTTTGTATGCTCAAAGCCCTGGGTTCAATTTATAGCATTAAAAGAGAGAGGGAGGGAGAGAGGGAGGGAGGGAGAGAGGGAGACACTATCTTAATTTCCTAACATATTTAAGGTGAACATATGTACTGGGTGTTCTGCCTGAAAGACAAGGTCCAGAATGTCCCCTGGATAAACAGTCACTACTCTCTTTCCCCATTAGTACCATTATCCACCATACAGTTGCTACCACCATTCACTAAGGTCCTACCATCTATCACCTGATGCACACCTCGATCCTCAGAAGCCCAGAAGGGGAAGAACTGTTCTCATTCCACATGAGGAAAGGAGACCCAAGACTAGAGGTGAGAGGTGGCTCAAGTCTGTGGATCATCAACCCATGGGTAGCGCTGCTACCAATGTGGACACCCATGACTACCACCCCCAAATCACACACAGAGGACTGGCTTCCCAGGTGGACTCCAGGTTACTGACTCATTTGTTCCCTTCAACAGAGACACACGGAATACCTGCTCTTCATCTTAAAAGCCAATCCCAAATGAAAAAGAAGCAACTACTACACCTCCACTAGAGTCCCCAGTTCCTTTCCATTAACTAATTTTAAGCAAAAAAAAAAAAAAACCCCACTAAGTAGCACTCCAATTCTTCACATGTAATGATGAGTTCGTTCCAGTCATGAATCTCAATATGCCCTACCTGGAACTTCTCACTGGACCCACTCAGTCATGAGGGACAGGGGCAGAAGCTGCAGCACTTGGAGCTGGTCTGTCCTAATCTCCCATCGGCACTTTTCAAAATTCCCCCTTAGGGCTGGGGCTGTAGCTCAGTGGTACAGCACTTGCCTTGCACATGTGAGGCACTGGGTTCAATCCTCAGCACACTCGTAAAAAATAAACAAAATAAAGGTATTATGTCCATCTATAACTAAAATATAAATAAGTAAATTCTCTCCTAAACTTCTCTGGCAGGCAATAAATAAGTGCACCAGGGCCTTTCCAGTTTGTTGCCTAACATGAAAAAAAAATCTAAATGCTAGTCACCTATTTTTAAAAATGTATGCAAACTGAACATTCTTTTAAATTTATTTTAACACACACACAAAAAAATAAGTACATCATAAGGTAAGTCCCAAATCTCACGTAAAACTAGCACCAAGAAAGGTAGACTAAGTTTATTCAAAGCCTGCTGGGGCCCCCAACCCCTCAAGTCAGCCCAGATGAGAAAAGAAATCCAATGGTCTCAGCACAAAGAGGTCCTCGCTGCAGACTCACATGCAAATTTCTGACAAGTTCTTCCCCTGAGCAACCTTCTGTTGCATGTATCATTAACTTGACATTTATTATGAATGGGACTTCACCCTGGTAGTTTGGTTTTTATTTGTGTTTGTAAATTTCCTATGGTCAACAACTGTCAAAATTCCTTATTTGTCCAAAGCATCTAATCCAGTTTCTTGCATACAACAGATGCTTAATATGGCAGGTTCTTCAATGAGTCCTTGCGTATGAAAGGAGCCAACAGGCCTTCTTCCCAAAAAAGCACTGCAAGTTTCTTCATCAAAGCACCTCAATTCTGATGGGAACAGCAGCAATTTCCCCTGCTGCCCATAGGTTTCACTTTTTCCTTCAACCCTGTCTCTGAAATCAGCCAAATTTATGTGTACTAAATGCATGTATCTCTTTAAAATTATATTACCTATGGCTTCCCTCCTATGTAAACTCAAGTATTGCTCAGTTATTCTCCACATTCTTAATGTGCTGGCTAATAGGCAAGGATGTGAAAACTCCTCCCATAGCAATTTAAAGTGTTTCCATCTTCTCTGATCCCAGCTTTGTTCCTTTTTTATATTAATGTCACCCAAGTCTGAGTAAAATTTACCAGTAGCTGAAGCTAGAAGAAAAAGTGAAAGACCTATTGTTTAGTCAGCTTTTTCACTACTGTGACCAAAAGACCTGACAAGAACAATTTTCAAGGAGGAAAAATTTATTTGGGGTTCACAGTTGCAGAGAGGCCAGTTGTTAGATGGCCAACTCGGTTGCTCTGAGTGTCAAGTGAGGCAGAATATCACGGTGGAAAGATGTGGAGGAAAGCACCTCAGGACACAGCAATCAGGAAGCAGAGAAACTCTGCTAACCAGAGACAAAACAAACTCCAAAAGGCACACCCTCAGTGACCCATCTCCCTCTACCACATCCTACCTGCCTATAGTTACTACCCAGTTAATCACTATCACTGGATTAATGCACTGATTAGGTTAAGCTTCTCATAACCCAACCATTTCACCTCTAAACTTTCTTGCACTGTTTCACATATAAGCTTTTGGGGACACCTCCTATCTCCATCATAACATATCTGGATTTCGGTACAAAGTCTTGGACTTTAAAAATAAATTATTACTATGCCAGTAAATAATTTCCAGCATCTCTCACTAAAAGCTTGGTCCCAAGTAAGCAACCCAGACAGATAACATGTACACATGACATCTGAACAGACATCAGAACAACTGCTATAGAAATCCCAGAGAATTTTCTCTACCAAATTCCATAATTACAGTACTCACAGAGATCCCTCATTTTCCCTAAGGCTATTTGGTCTTATTACCAATTAACAAGTCCTTCACATGTTGAATGTTCCTGCTGGAAGGCTGGGAAGAAAAGTATCACACACAAAGCCTAGGGACACATCATGGGAAATGCACATATGGTATTCAAAATGTTAAGCTACAGCAAGTAAGCCAGAGGAAAAAGGCCTCTTGTTGTCTTTATCACTCCAACAATTAGATTTCCTAACAACGACTGCACTGACCTGGAGCACGAGGAAAGAGGCACCCTTAGGATATGGCTAAGAAATCAGCATGTGTGTCTGTGACAGTCACATATTCAATGAAAAAGCTGAAAACTGGTTTGATATGTCCTACGGATACTAAAAATGCAGACGGAACACATTAGACTACTGATTTTTACAGTAAGCATATCCAAGGGCCTGCCATTATTTTTTTTGAAACTGGCACACAGGATTTAAATAGAAAAGTCTGTAATAACTTACCAATGTTTCCCTTCCACATATCAGCAAGTCTCACTATTCTACTGTCCTACCCTGCAACATCACACACACCCACTTATATATATTTGCTCTGTGGGATGATTTAGTATCAAGACAAGAAAAATAGTAATAATAATGTATTCAACTAGGTTTTCAAGCTTTTCTATTCCATAAACAGTCTCTCAACTAACAACGCTTGCTTCCTATTTTCAAAGATCTCGATACACAGGCTTGGCCTCTTGTGGTTCTATTTTCTCTTGGCTCAACAGTGCACTCCCTCCTTATCTCCGGCTACACAGCTTGCTATTATACCCAAAGCACTCTCTTTTGAAACCCTCAGCAGCATCCCACAGTGCTATCAAAAGGTACTCAGAAAAGAGAAGACCTTTTTATGTTAAAGAGTTCAGGCCAGCAGCACTCACAGTGTAGAGCCTGCCTGGCTCTGGGGAATGTGTAAGAATGCAAACACCTGCTGACCCTGACCTCAATTCAAAGCACCACACTGGCTGGAACCAAATCAAAGTTCTGCATATGCACCCCATTCTTTAGGCCTCTAGTCTCACTAAAAGCAAATCACAAATTTTTCTGTTAACAGAGTTCACTGGATGATCCCCACTCCACTAGAAAACACACATCCATATTAAGTTCATGAAATACAGAAAACTAGAAATAAATCGCTTTGAAGGCTCATCACTCAAGTGGGAAAATTTTCAGGCCATAAGAAAGAGGATCCAAAAGACTCTTAACTCCATATAAAGGCTTTAAGAAAAGAGAATCACAAGGTGAGTTAAGAGAGGGGCTCCACATGCCAGGCATAGTGGCACATGACTATAATCCCAGCAGCTGGAGAAGCTGAGGCAGGAGCTTCACAAGTTCAAAGCCAGCCTCAGCAACTTAACAAGGCACTAAGCATCACAGCGAGACCTTGTCTCTAAATTTAAAAAATACAAAAAATGGCTGCAGATGTGGATCAGTGGTTAAGTGCCCCTGGGTTCAATCCCTGGTACCAAGAAGAAAAAAAAAAAAAAGAGGCTCCACAGACATTGAGTTACTCTACTGGGTTATCACAAGAAATCAGGAACAGACTGAAATAGATATTCTGACTTCTGGTTAACAGAGCTTGAGAACATATGACTGCACAGACACACACACTGCACACAAGATTAATCGTTATCTGTTAAAAACCTTCAAAGAGTATTTCTTTCACTGGAACTATTTTTCATGAGTCCACCAGGAACCTCAGATGGGCAAAAAGCTCTTGGCCTAAGGGCTAAAAAGCTAATGGACACTAAACACAATGGGTTCCATTCAATTCACCTCTGTATGGAGCACCCAGTAAGTTCAGGCAAGGGCAAATCCAGGCTTTCAGAGAAGGTATACACAATATACCTTACTTTTGAGAATTGAATGAAATTTAATAGAAACCATCATCAGACCAAAAACAAACAAACAAACAAACATTCTGAGGAATCTTCCCAGGGCCTTGGAAAGAATCCATGCAAGTGAGGACAAGAGAAGGTGTTTGTCTGTTAAGGAAGAGGGAAAAAGGAAAAGCTTCCCAGATAAAGGGACTTTAGGCAGAGATCTGAAGGAAGCACAGGAAGCAATCTCCCAGCACAGGAAACAAATCCAATGGTAGAAAAGTAAAAAGTCTTCAACCAACTTCATTTAAATAAATACATGCAAATTAAAAGAAGCATGTGACACTAAATTGGGCCTCAGATTAAAATTAGATGAACAAAAATACCAGTACTCAGTGCTGGGAAGTTTGGGGAAACTAACAACCTTGAGACACTGGCATGTGAATATAAACTGGAACAGCCCTTCTGGAAGGCAATTTGGAAGTATTTTTCAAAGGTCTTAAAATATGCCTACTTTTTGATCCTGCAATTCCAATTCCAGTAACGTATCCTCAAAATATAACTAAGTAAGTATTCAAAATGTAAATACAGTATGGTGGGGTTTCTTTTTCCCCTCCCTAATAAATCTCATATATAAGGAATTAGGTTTTAAATTATGGGACATCTGTATAATGAATGCACAAGATGCTCATTAGAATGAAGAAATTAGATATAGGTATGGAAAGACGGTCACAATACCTTAAGTTTTGTGTCATAATCCATTTCAAAAGATATAATAGGAAGCTGGGTGTGGTGGCTCACACTTGTAATCCCAGCACTTAGGGAGGCTGAGACAGGAGAATCGCGAGTTCAAAGCCAGCCTCAGCAATGGCGAGGCGCTAAGCAACTCAGTGAGACCCTGTCTCTACATAAAACACAAAACAGGGCTGGGGATGTGGCTCAGTGGTCGAGTGCCCCTGAGTTCAATCTCCAGTACCCAAAAAAAAAAAAAAAAAAAAAATAAAAAA
>PVHX01004361.1:0-127020 GCA_004024805.1 Geosciurus inauris
TTCAGTGAAAAAAAAAAAAAAAAAGAACCAATAAATATCAAAGTTTCGCAATGTCTTCTGGAAAAGACAAGAGGAATAAATGCTTCCCGGGTCTTTCTTTGACATTAAGAATAAAGATGTCACACAAGAATCCTGCTATGACTATATGTGTTTATGACTATAAACACAAAAATCCTCAAAATGATACTATGAAACTGAATCCACCAATACATAAAAAAGGAATATACATCATTATCAAATGAAGTTTATTCCAGGATAAAGAATACAAGCTTGGGGCTGGAGTTGCAACTCAATGGCAAAGTGCTGGCTTGCCTAGCACCTGTAAGGCACTGGGTTTGATCCTCAGCACCACATAAATAAATAAATAAATAAATAGATAGATAGATATTTTGTTCCTCTGCAGTTGAAGATATATATGTACATATATATATATCTTTTTTTAAAGAATACAAGCTTGGCTTCACATGTGAAAAATTAATTATTATAATATGCTAAGCTAATAGAATTAAGGTTAAAAATACAAGATTATGTCGACAGACTTGGAAAAAGTATTTGTCAAAATCCAAACTTATTCATGATTTAAGAAAAAAATACAGAAATGAGGAACTGATGCAATATCTTCCACCTGAAAAAGGAATCCATAAAAAAGAACATCATACTTATGATAAATAACTGAATGCTTCCCCCCTAACATCAGGATTAATACAAGGCCATACACTCTTGCCATATATTCAACACTCTATAGGAGGTCTAGTCAGTGAAAGAAAAAGAAATAAAATACATTCATATTGGGAAAAAAAGAAGGAAAACTGTGTATTCACAGACAGGATCTTTTATAATGAAAATCCTAATGAATCATCTGATAAAAAAACAATTAGATGGTCAACAAATATATGAAAAAATGTTCACCACTACCAATTAGGAAAGTACAAATTAAAAACTACACTGAGATTTCATCTCATTCCAGTCAGAATGGTAATTATCAAGAAAATAAGTAACAATAAACGTTGGCAAGTATTATGGTTTAGATATGGTGTTCCCCAAAAGTTCACATGTGAGACAATGCAAGAAGATTTGGAGCAGAAATGATCAGGTTATAGCCTTAACCTAATCAGTGGATTAATCCCTGATGGGATTAGCTGAGTGGCAACTGGAGAGAGGGGTTCATTGGGGGCATGGCTATGGGGTATATATTTGTATTTGGTGAGTAGAATCTCTCCTCTGCTTTCTTATCGACATGTGAGCTGATTCTCTCTGCCACACTCTTCCACCATGATGTTTTGCCTCACCTCAAGCCCCAAGGAATGGAGTCAGCCTTCTGTGGAGTATGACCTCTAAAACCGTGAGTCCCTGAATAAACCTATTCTCCTCTACAATTGTTCTGGACATCTTTTAGTCACAGTAGGGAAAAGGCTGACTAAAACAGAAATTGGTACTGAGAAGTGGGGTCATTACTGTGCCTAACCTGATCATGTGGTTCAGAAGTTTTTTGAGCTTTCTGTAATCAGTGGGAGGGCTCAAGAAGGTTTAGAGGACAAGGAGGACACTATAGGTAACTGGACTAGAGGCCATTAGTACTACATTATGGCTGAGAAGTTGTCTGCATTTTGCCTGTATCCTGAAACTTTCTGTGATGTTGATTTTTAAAACAATAAATTTCTTTATCTGGTAAAAGAAATGTCTAGATAGCACAGCATTCAGGCAGTGGCATGGATATTGCTGGCAGCTTTTAGCCAAATTTATTGTGACAATCAGGAGCAAAAATCAGAACAGAAAGATTAGAAAAACTTGGACTTGAAAGGTAAGAGTAAAACTGGGGCTAAGGAAGTTGAAGTTAAAGATATTACCTTCACTGAAGAAATGCTAAAGACTTTGCCTAGAGACAATAAAAAAGATGGCTTAATGGCTTCTCAGGAGCTGCCAAGACGACATCCATCTCAAGCTCTAGGGAATAAAGGTGAAAATTCTCTTGAGAAGAGACCAGTGGGGCACCTTTCTTGCACAAGGGGGCCTAGGATGATTTTTCAACATGCTCAGCCACCCAGATACTCAGAAGCTACTGCTGCAATGGTCCCTGGAGGCTTAGCTACTGTTCGGGATGGAAGCAGACCTTGGCATCAATCACATGGTACTGGTTCTGCAGGAAGGCTGGATGCTGGAGTTAGGGGGTCATGGAGGCTTTCACCACAATTTCAAAGGAAGGCCTGGGAGGCCAAGCAAGAATGGGAAAAGACATATCACTCACATGGACCACATAAACAAGCAGGGATTTGTATCCTCATATCAGATAAAGTGGACACGAAAACAAAGTTAATTAATCAGAAGGGACAAAGAAGAACATTTCATACTGCTTAAGGGAATTATACACCAACAAGACATAACAATTGTATATAGTTATGCCCCAAACAATGAAGCATCTACATACATCAAATAAACTCTTCTCAACTTCAGGAATCAAAAAGACCACAACACAATAATACTGGGTGACTTTAACATGCCTCTCTCACCACTAGATAGATCTTCCAAACAAAAACTAAACAAAGAAAATACAATTAATAATTTAGACTTAACAGATATATATAGAATATTTTATCCATCAACAAGCGAATACACTTTCTTCTCAGAAACACACAGATCCTTTTCTAAAACAGGTCATATCTTATGCCACAAAGCAATTCTTAGCAAATACAAAAAAAAACAGAGATAATACTCTGCATTCCATCAGATCATAATGTAATGATATTTAATTAGAAATCATGATAAAATAAAAAATAGAAGCTACTCCAACACCTGAAGACCAAATAATATGCTACTGAATGACCAAGGGATAGCAGAAGAAACCAGGGGTAAAATTTAAAAAATGCTTAGAGGTAAATGAGAACACTGATTAAACATATCAAAATCTCTAGGACACTATAAAGACAGTGCTAAGAGGAAAGTTCACTGTATTGAACTCATTCATTAAAAGAATTGAAAGTCAAGGAAGAAATGACCTAACCTTACATTTTAAAGCCCTAGAAAAGAAGAACAAACCAACACTAAAAGCAGTAGAAGACAGGAAATAATTAAAATCAGAGCCAAAATCAATAAAATTGAAACAAAAATTCAAAAAAAAAAAAATCAATGAAACAAAAAGTTGGCTCTTTGAAAAAAATTAATAAAAATGATAAATTCTTAACCACACTAACAAAGAGAGAAAACTCAAATTTCTAAAATTTGTGATGAAAAAGGAAATATCACGAGAGACACTACTGAAATACAGAAGAGAATCAAACTATTTTGAAAATTTATACTGTAATAAAACAGAAAATCTTGAAGACAATTTCTAGAGACATACTCAAACTGAATCAGAAGAACATACACAATTTACACAGATCAATTTCAAGCAATGAATTAGAAGATGCCATCAAAAGGCTACCAATCAAGAAAACCCCAGGACCAGATGGATTTTCAGCCAAGTTCTACAAGACCTTCAAATAAGAATTAACACCAATACTCCTCAAATTATTCCATGAAATAGAAAAGGAGGGAGCCCTTCCAAACTCATCTATGAAGCTAATATCACCCCAATACCAAAACCAGACAAAGATATCAAAGAAAGAAAACTTCAGACCTATATTCCTGATACACACAGACACAAAAATTCTCAAAATTCTGCCAACCACATACAAAAACATATTTAAAAGATTGCACCACAATTCAGAGGGGTTCATCCCAGGTATGCAAGGTTGGTTCAACATATGAATCAAAAAACATAATTAATCACTTCAATAGACTTAAAGACAAGAATCACATGATCATCTCAATAGATGGATAAAAAGCATTTGAGAAAATACAACACCCGCTCATGTTCAAAACACTAGAAAAACTAGGGATAGTAGAAACATACCTCAACATTCCCTCTAAAAACTGGAAAGACATGCATGCCCTCTTTCACCACTTTTATTCAACATCATCCTTGAAACTCTAGCCACAGCAATTAGAAGAAAGAAATTAAAGGGATACAAATAGGAAAAGAAGAACTCGAACTATCACTATTTGCCAATGACATGATTCTATATTTAGAAGGTCTAAACAATTCCACCAGAAAACTTTTAGAACCAATGAATGAATTCAGCAAAGTAGCAGGATATAAAATTAACACCCATAAATCAAACATGTTCTGATAGATCAGTGATAAATCCACCAAAATTAGGAAAACTAACCCATTCACAATATCCTCAAAAAAAAAAATAAAACACTTGAGAATCAATATAACAAAAGACGTGAAAGACGTCTACAATAAAAAGTACGGAAAATTGTTTTAGTCAGCTTTTGCACTGCTGTAACTAAAAGGACCCAACCAGAACAACTGTAGTGGAAGAGAAAGTTTGTTTGGGGCTCACAGTTTTAGAGGTCTTAGTCCATAGAAAGCCGGCTCCATTCCTCTGGGCTCAAGGTATGACAAGAGGTATGCAGCTCACATGATGATCAGTATGCAGACAGACTCCACACTCCACATACAAAAAATATACCCCATAGCCACACCCCCAATGAACACTTCCTCCAGTCACACCCCACCTACCTCCAGTCACCACTCAGTTAATCCCATCAGGGATCAATTTACTGATTGTATTAAGGCTATGACCCAATCATTTCTCCTCCAAACCATATTGTCTCACACGTGAGCTTTTGGGGGACACTACATCTAAAACATAACAAAACTAAAAAGAAATAGAAGAAGACCTTAGAAGATAAAAAATCTCCCATGCTCTTGGATAAGCAGAATCAATACTGTCAAAATGACCACACTACCAAAAGTGTTATACAGATTTAATACAATTCCTATTAAAATCCCAATGACATTCTTCCCTAGAATTAGAAAAAGCAATCATGAGATTCATTTGGAAAAATAAGAGGTCCAGAATAGCCAAAGCAATCCCTAGCAAGAAGAGTGAAGCAGGAGGCATCACAATACCAGGCTTAAACTATACTACAGAGCTGTAACAACAAAATCAGCATGGTATTGGCACCAAACCAGACATGTAGGCCAATGGGGTACAGAAATGAAGACACAGAGACAAACCCACATAAATACACTTATCCCATACCAGACAAAGGTGCCAGAAACATACACTGGAGAAAATGATGCTGGGAATACTAGAAATCCATATGTAACAAAATGAAACTAAATCCCTATTTCTCACCCCGCACAAAACTCAACTGAAAGCAGATCAAAGATTCAAGCTAAAAAGCTTCTTTTCAGCAAAGGAAACAATCAACGTGAAGAGAGAGCCCACAGAATAGGAGAAAATCTTTACCACATGCACCTCAGATAGAACATTAACTCCAGGATAAATAAAGAACTCAAAAAACACAACACCAAAAAATAATAATAATAATAATTACCCAATCAATAAAGGGACTAAGGAACTGAATAGACCCTTCACAGAGGAAATACAATTGATCAACAAACATATGAAAAAATGTTCAACTTCCCTAGTAATTAGAGAAATGTAAATCAAAACTACTCTAAGATTTCATCTCACTCTAGTCAGAATGGCAATTATCAAGAATACAAGCATCAATCAATGCTGACAAGGATGTGGAGGGCAATGTACACTCATAAATTGCTGGTGGGACTGCAAATTGGTGCAACCACTCTGGAAAGCAGTATGGAGATTCCTCAGAAAACTGGGAATGGAACTACCATTTGATCCAGTTATCCCACTCCTTGGCTTATAGACTTAAAATCAGCATACTACAGTAATGCAGCCACATCAATGTTTATAGCAGCTCAACTCACAGGATAAACTATGGAACCAACTTAAGTGCCCTTCAATACATGAATGAATAAAGAATATGTAGTATATATACACAACAGAATATTATTCAGCCTTAAAGAAGAATGAAATTATAACATTTGCCGGTAAATGGATGGAGCTGGAGATTATCATGCTAAGTGAAATAAGCCAATCCCAAAGAACCAAAGACCAAATGTCCTCTCTGATATATGAATGCTAATTCACAATAAGGTGGAGGAGGAGGCTAGGGAAGAATAGAGGTACTTTGGATTAGACAGAGGGGAGTGAAGGGAGGGGAGGGTATATGGGAGTAAGGACAGTGGAATGAATCAGACATTATTACCCTATGTGCATATATGATTACAAGACTAGTGTAATTCTACATCATGTACAACAAAAAAAAATGAGAAGTTTATATTCCATTTACATATGATGTGTCAAAATGCATTCTGTCATCATGTATAAACTAATTAGAACAAATTTTTAACAAAGGACAAATTTGAGGAACTTAAATTTCCCATTTCAAAATGTACTTACTACACAGCTACAGTAGTAAACTGCTAACATATACTATAAAACAGAAGAACCATTACAGAGATATAACAAAATCAATGATGGTCTAACATGAGTGAATCAGACATCACTGCACACTGATTTGAACAAACTGTAAAAAGAAGTACAAGACAACTGAAGAAATAAGAACATAAGTGGGATATTAGATGATATTAAATAACTACTAGAAAAATTTTAGATATAAAGATGTTATTGTGAGACAGTATGCACTCAGAAAGAGAGGGAAAGACAGCCCAATCTCATCTCTTGAGGATTTGGACTAAGATATTTATAGATGAAATCATATGAATTCTCATATTTCCTTCTAAAGGACCCTGCAACATAGGGTATAAGGGCACTAATATACAAAGTATAAACAAGAGTGGCCTGATGAATATTGTTACAATAATTGACATTTTTAAAAGGCAAGACCAAATAGAAGAGTAACTCTCCAAACAGAAGAGTGACTCTCCTAATATCTGACATTTATAAGAAAATGAAAAACATGCAGGGCAAAAGCAGAATTGCAAACAAATGTGTTGATCCAACAGCACAACCAGACACTCCAACTGACTTTCAGTGCATAAGATACACTGGAGTTGTTTTTGTTTGTTTAGTTGGGTTTTGGTAGCAGGGATTGAACCAGGGATGCTTAGCCACATCTCCAGACCTTTGTTTATTTTTTACTTTGAGACAGGGTCTTGTTAAGTTGCTGAGACTGGCCTTGAACTTAATCCTCCTGTCCTAGCTTCCCATGCTGCTGAGATTACAGGCATGTGCCACCACACCCAGCTCCAATATTTTTTAAGATTTTAAAAATCTACTGAGACCATTTACAGTCTTAAATCTCTCAAGGACCCCAAAGAGTTTTTGTTTGTGTGAGCCAGCATTTATGTATTTCAATATTTACCACTAAAAATTAAGACATTTGAAAGTATTTTTCATTTTACTTTAAATAACAATAAATCCTTATATTTGACTTTTATTTGTTTTTAACAGTACTGGGGGTCAAATCCAAGGCCTCCATGTTTTAGGCAAGCATTCTACCACAGAGCTACAATCCTAACCACACTCTCCCGCCCCTTTTTTTGAGACAGGGTCTCATTAAGTTGCCCAGACTGGCTTCCAATTTGCAATCCTCCTGCCTCAGCAAGCAGCTGGAATTACAGATATGCACCACCCAGCTATATCTGGCAAATATTTTGATGAAAACAAAAATTTTAAAAATTTCTGTGAGAATAATGACACTTTTTTTTTAACATTCCTGCTAATTTTATCATTTGCGTTATTTCTGAATATATCCCAATTGACTGAGGTTTCCTCTCTCATTATAAGATGTATTTTCTTCCCTACATGCCAGATATTTACAAAAATGTAGTTTCTCTGAAAAGGTAAAGTAAGATAATTTTATTCTTTCATTGTATATGCATGTTTCACTCACCCAACTACCACTTTTTAAGGATTTTGCAATATGATACACAATTTGTTTGTATCTCAAATATTTTGTATTATTCAACTTTAAATAACAAAAGTAAATACAATGATATAAAAAAGTGAAATCTAAAGACTAAGTAATATAACCTTAGAGTAATAAAATGACTACTTAAAGTTTATTCCTGACTTAGCTATGCACAGTGGTGCATGCCTGTAATCCCAGCACTTTGACAGGCTGAGGCAGGAGAATCACCAGTTCAAAGCCAGCCTCAGCAATGGAGAAACGCTAAGCAACTCAGTGACACCCTGTCTCTACATAAAACACAAAATAGGGCTGAGGATGTGGCTTAGTGGTCGAGTACCCCTGAGTTCAATCCCCATTACAAAAATAAAAAAGTTTATTCCTAACTTAACATTCATCTGAAAAGTGAACAAACTCATGCCTCCTACTGATACAGAAATAAAGCCAAAGGTAATAAGAAAGTTTATCACACCATTAAAAATAACTGTATTTGAATTTATTCTCTTTCTTCCACTTGCAATATTTCTGTTTCTATGTCAAAGAACAAGAGGTTTTAAAAGCCAAAAATAACATTGACAATTTGTGTGCCTACTTTAAATGAAAGGCACTGGCTATTTGGCTGAACATAAAAGTAATCTATTTTTTATAATGTCTATAGCTTCTATGACATCAGTGTATTGTGCAGTAAGCCTTCAGAAAAAAGTATCCTATTAGTTCATTTTTCCATCAAAGCCTTTTTATCATGAGAAACAAACCAAATTATTTAAACTTACTGTTTTAGTGCCATGTTTCAATGTTATCTCATGTGAGTCAGGAATCTTTTGGACAGGATTCTGAAACAGAAAAATTCCATGACATCAGTAACAATGTATTTGGGGGGAAACTACAGATCACATTCACAGGAAATATATAATTTTTAAAAATTACATTACTGGCTTTTTAACACATAGCTTAAAAAACAGCAAATGAGAGCGATCAAATTATATAGCATAATGAATCCACTATTATGTATAACTATAATGTACCAGTATAAATAAATAAAACAGCAAAAAAAGTATAAGGATTTTTTTTCAGCTTTTCAGCTGATAATAAATTGATTTTAAAATTATAAAGAAAATAAGCCTAAGAGGGGATTAGGGTTGTGGCTCGGTTGGTAGAGTGCTTGCCTTGCATGCATGGGGCACTGGGTTCGGTCCTCAGCACCATATAATAAATAAAATGAAGGTCTTGTGTCCATCTACAACTAAAAATTTAAAAAAATAAAAAAATAAACCTAAGAAACTCTTTAGGTCATACAAAATTATTTGTTAACATAAACTAAACATTTAACATGATCCAAAAATAAATCAATAGGTGTTGATAATATAATTCATAAGGGAGAAAGTGTGAATTTGTTTTTGGAAATCAAGAAAAAGCAGCAAGGATTAGGAATGTAGCTCAGTAGTAGAGCATTTATTTATAAGCATGCACAAGGCCCTTCTGCTATAGGGAAGGATGGAAGGGAAAGGAAAGGGGAACAAGATCAGCCGAAATATGTAATTATACTGTGTGCATGTACAAATATGTAACAACAAATCCCACCATCATGTACAATTATAATGCAACAATAAAAAAATGGAAAAAATAGGCCAGAACCCCAGGTACTCAGGAGGCTACGGCTGTAAGATCACAAATTCAAGGCAGTTTAGGCAAATTGGAAAGATGCTGTCTCACATGTGCAAAGCCCTGGGTTCAATTCACAAAAGTACTAAAAAGAAAGAAGAAAAAGAAAAAAACCTGGAATAAAACAAAAGGATTTTCCATGTTTTTTTTTGTTTATTAAATGTACTTTAGAGTGAACAAATCTCAAAATTTGGGGGGGTACTTTTGAAAAGTCTATGTTACAAAAATCAAAGTGAATTTAACAGACATAAAAGAGTGGACTATGTAACCATTATTAATTGCAACTGGCAATTTAAAATGCCCTAACAATTATGATTGCTGATAAATTTAAAACAGTGTTTTACATAAAACACTGTTCCTCTGGTAATAAATACTAAAATAAAATCATAACTTACATTAAAATCTGATTACATTTTACTAAAATACAGTCCTTTATTTTCCTGTTTGCATTGCCTTGAGAAACTTACAAAGAGATAAAGTGAAGGAAATTAATAAATTAGGCTACCACCATTTATTGTACTTTATTTTCAAAAATTACTTTTAAGCATATTGTAACCTATATGTAACATAATAATTTCAGATTTCCTTAACAATAACCATATTTTGGATTTTAGTATCCAAAATATTAAGAGTTCTCTTTATTTGTACTTAGGCATACCTTCAAGTGTTCTATACTTAATTTCTAAGAGACAAAAAAGTTGTCACAAGTTAGGTATATACTTTTTAACCCTTAAAAGCCAAAAGAACAAAAAACTTTGTTCAGAAATGGTTCAGGGCTGGGGCTGTGGCTCAGTGGTAGAACGCTTGCCTCGCATCCGTGAGGCACTGGGTTCGATCCTCAGCACCACATAAAAATAAATAAATAAAGATATTGTGTCCATCTACAACAACAAAAAAAAAAATTTAAAAAAAAAAAAGAAATGGTTCAAATAAAAGACTCAAATATTCACAAATTCACTGATTCAGTAAGCATTTATTACTGTATGATTTACTTATTAAATTATTTGTTAGGGTCTGGGACTGTAGCTCAGTGGTAGAGCATTTGCCTAGCATGCATGAGGCACTGGGTTCGATCCTCAGCACCACATATAAATAATAAATGAATAAAACGAAGATCCATCAACAACTAAAAAAAATTTTTTTTAATTATTTGTTAAAGTGCAATTTATTGAAGTACATTAGACAGTCTCTATTCACCCCCCCTCCCAAGAAGCCTATGTTCTAAGAGGCAAACATCAATGACTATTTCAATGCAAAAAATGCTACAACAAAGTCCAGAGTGAGTAACTCGGGGACAATGAAGAGAGGTACATAAATCAGACATGAGAGGTCACAGTGATCATCTGAATAAGAGATTTCATTGTTTATCCAAGTCTCTACTATCCAAGAGCAAGGTAAATACACTAAAATTCTATGCTTATTACAAATTCATGGATTATTTTGCAATCTACTTAACTAAACATGTGGAGTCTAAGGCTGAATCTTCAACCTTTCCCCTGCTATGTCTCTTTTTCTTTGTTATACAACCAAATAAAGTATTCTGAATATTAAAATAAAACAAGCCTCCTACCTGCATAGAAAGAAGGAGCAGAGAAAGCCTACTGCATATACATCTCAGCCTGGGTCCCATGCCTGCTCTGTATTATGAATGGGGGAACATGGAGTTGCAGAAAAACATAATTAATATATAAAAAGTAGACCCATGGATATAGTTCAGCAGTAAAGTCCCCTGGGTTCAATCTCCAGTATCCAAAAACAGAAAGAAGCAAAAACAAAGCAAAACAAAAAGACTACTGATTTCCCCTACATTTACTGCCAAGTTGCTCTTTTCCTTTATAATCAAGCTTTTCCAAACGATCATTTCAGTCAGTATCTCTACTTCCCTTCATCTTTGACCTCTACCACTTTCACATTTGGCATTTTATTTCTAATACCTAACATAGTTCTGGGCACATGAGAGACTATCAGTAAATATTTCTTGAATGAACAAACAAGTCACTATGAATGCCCCTGGACACTTCGAGTATTTAGCCTACACACCTGACTTTTCAACAACACAGTAACTATTTAACTTTGTCCTCCATCTTGAAACTGTCCTTTTCTGGGATGAAGGCATAGACAAAAAAACCAGAAAAGCCAAAGTTTTAAAATATAGCTCTGCCTACTTGGTTAGCATTTGTAAAACCCTGGGTTCAACCCTCAGTACCACACACAAAAATTTTATCTATATACGCATTTGTGTATACATATATATCTGTGTGTTTACATACATGTGTGTGTATATATACATATATGCATATGTATATATAATAGAATTTATCATTTAAGTAATTTAAAATGTACAAGTCAGTGGCATTAAGTACTTTCACAATATATAATTATTATCACCATCCATCTTTGAATTTGACTATTCTAGGTACCTCATATAAATGGAATCATAACAATCATTCTATGGAATTAACTGAATTGTGTCACACCCTCCCCCCACTCCCATTCATGTACTGAACTTCAATCCCAGAACTTCAGAATGTGACTGTATTTGGAGATAGGGTCTACAAGGAAGTAATTAAGGTAAAATGAGGTCATTGGGGTGGGTGCTAATCCAATCTGACTGGCGTTCTTATAAATGGAGATTAGGACAAACACACACACACAGGGAAGACCATGTGAGGACACAGGGAGAAAGCACAATCTGCAATCTAAGGACAGAGGTCTCAAAAGGAACCAAACCTACTGACACCTTGATCTTAGCCTGCTGGCCTCTGGAATTATGTGTTTCATATTTTGTTATATTAGCCCTAGCAAATGAATACATTGTTCTTTTGTATCCAAAAACAAAAGAAATACACACACACACACAGCTCTGTCACTCAATAACCATGTCATGAACTGACATGAACTGAGTGAAATTATGACTGTTTCCTCATTTGCACACTACAGATAATAGCACCTACCCCACAGGCGACTGTGAACTAAGTGGTTTGACTTCTCATGCAGAGTTAGGCACATAGAAGGGCTCAATGATAGCCATTATTTTTTCCAAAACTTACCTCCTATGTCTATGGTCATATCACCTTAACCTTTTAACAGGCTTCTATTCTTCTTCACCTTGATAAATCCAACTTATCCTTCAAGACTCAATGCAGATATGACCTGATCCTGGAAGCATTTCTCCACATTTCAAACTCTGGGTTAAATGGTCCTTCTATGTACTCCCATAACGATCTTTCCCTATCCCAATCACAGCACTTACCATAATATATTACAATTTTCTATCTATCTCCCTTCCCCTCACTTCCTATCCAAACTGAAAAGTGCAAACTTTTCAAAGACTATGTATACCTATCAACTTTGGATTGCAAGTCCACAAAATAGCCAGTGTACAGCAGACATACACCAAAGTTTTAGGAATAAAGGGGTCACTTTGACTTATTTAAATCACAATCACATTAGATTATAACTTAATTTACACTTAAATTTTAAACTGAAGATTACATCTATTAAAAGAAGCAGGTTCTGGGGCTGGGATTGTAGCTCAGCGGTAGAGCGCTTGCCTCGCATGCGTGAGGCCCTGGATTCGATCCTCAGCACCACATACAAAGCAATAAAATAAAGATATTACGTCCATCTACAGCTAAAAAAATATTAAAAAAAAAAAAAAGAAGAAGCAGGTGCTGTCACTTTTGGTCAGCCAACTAAATGAGAGGCAGGGGATAAATGCCAATTTCTAAAAAATGAAAAACTTTTAAGATCAAATTATTATATCTCAAATTAAAATTAGATTGAAAATTGCAACAAAAGAAAAATAAAAGGCAATTCTGCTTTAGTCAGTTTGTATCTGAAAGGTTATTATAGTCCACTACTGCCACAAATTAGATTAGAAGGCAATTAGGAACCAGGAAGGTATTGAATAGGAATGGAGAAACAGCTGGGGAACTTTTGATTTATTTCAAGACAAAAGCATAACTATATGGTTTAATATACTATGGAAAACGCTGTACATACCTATTTCAGAGATGTCAATATTCTAACACATTAAGGTTCCAAAGTCAACACCCATGTGAATTGAATATTTTTTTAAAATATTTTTATTTTTAGTTATAGGTGTACATAATACCTTTATTTTTATGTGGTGCTGAGGATCAAACCCAGTGCCTTGCACATGCTAGGCAAGCGCTCTACCGCTGAGCCACAACTCCAGCCCTGAATTGAATATTTTTAAAGAAAAACTGTACAATTGAAAAATATATATATATTCCAACACAAATTTCAAAATAATTTAAAAGTACAATAAATTCTAGGCTACCCCTATGTTCAATTATCTAAAACACTGCTCCCTTTATAGCTGACAATATTTGTAAGCAATGAGAACTCACATATGTAAGTGCTAAGCATTCTTGCAAGAACCAAGAGAGCAGTTGAAATGTTTTGCTTAGAGAAGAATCTATTACAGTCTGTGTCTCATTTCATAACTAATTACTTTTTCATCATTTAGCAAATAGAAAGAATGTCACAAAAAAAGCTAGGATGAAAATTATTTCATTTAATTCAATGCAGAGTGTGCCTATATATAGACAATTTCCAACATTTAAAGAAAAACTTACAAGAACACAGAACTTAGTATTTACATTTTGAATGAATAAAATGTTCAAGTAAATGTTGTTTACATTTAAAAATCAAAGTTTTACTGGAAATCACGTAGGGTATAACTCATTAAAAAAAAACATATAATTGGCACAACTAAATCATCTAAAATAGTAGCAATCCATCTTTTGGTAACATACCACTTGGTAGTGAGTGTTCTTTTTCCAGAACTTTTACTAATGACATTTTGAAATATGGCTTAGTGTGATATTTGCCATAACAGTAAAATAGTTTCAAGATTTTCTTGCCAAGGAACATCATAAACTACAAGACTTAAATGAAATAATTTATTAGAGACTTCATAACAAAAGCTACAATCTTAATGGAAATGGGGGAAATATCACTTTCTGTTTTGGTTTGATTTTAAATACCCAATAAAAGGATTATTTCCAAACTCTTTGGTCTATCTGCAATAACAATAATAGTAAACATATCTGTAATAACATGAGCAATTCTATGTAATGACAGAATCTTCCACTCTTTCTTTAGGTCAGGAAGTATGATTTACTCAGCTCTGGACAGAGAACTTTGTGAGGTGAAAAGGAAACAAGGAAAGGGAATGAAAAGATTAGCATTATTTAGTCTCTTCCATGTGGGATTTGGAGCACAATTCAAGGTTCTTCCAATTGTTAGATAGGTGGTCTTGGTGGCTATCACCAAAGAGACTTTTGCTCTCCAGGGGACCTTCGTCAAGGTCTGGGACATTTTTTTTAAATACTTTTTAATTGTAGATGGACACAATACCTTTATTTATTTTTATGTGGTGCTGAGGATCGAACCCAGTGCCTTACATGTGTGAGGCAAGCTCTCTGCCACTGAGCCACAATCCCAGCCCCAGTCTGGGACATTTTTAATGACCACAATTGGGAGAGGTGTCACGGATGTTAATAATCCAATATTGCACAAGACAGCCCCCACAACAAAGATTTATCTAAAATAGAATGTCAACAGCACAAGGGTTAAAAAATAACAGTGACTTTAAGCTTTACTTTACACATCTTTAAAACAGAAAAAATGATACTAATATTGATAACTTCCCATGACTTTAACTTGGACCAAAAGAGAATATATATGCAAAATTGATTTACAATTATTAAGTCCACAGCAAAGGGTGGCAATATTTATTTATGACACCCCATATCTCTAGCTTTGCATAGAATTTGGCTCTAATTTGTAACTGAATTACACCTCCCTTCTGAGCCTCACCCATTCTTACTAGGAACCTCTTTCCAGTAACCTGTAGTGTCAGTCGTCCCCCTGCCCACAATTCCTTCCTAGCCTTCTGAACAGAAATACCCTCACCAAGACCTACCACAAACCATTGCTGTGATTGCAAGCAGGTCCATTAATGGGACTGAAGCATATGCTTTCTAAAGATTTTTCAAATATAAAATCAGCTGTATTTTTAGACCTTAAGAAAAATTAATTAATTTATTTTTTGATTGATGAAACAGATGCTATAGGGGTGGATTTCTCAATCTGTCTGAGTGCACTGTAATCTGAACACATTGAAACCTTACTAATTAAATTCTGAGCAATATTCCAGGAACTCCTTTCTATTCCAGATTTGCTTATCCAATGATTAAGAAATGATTCTCCTAATGATTGTCTAATTTTCACACAGGAAAACACATACCACATAGGGAAAAACTGAAAGCAGTATCGATACTGGGGAATATATAGCTACTTAGAATAATGTTGAAGGATAAGACTTCTGCTTTCTGGGAAGCAGAAGCACATGAGACAGATTGAATGTACTTTTTCCTATTCCTCTTACTATGAGCAGCTAAACCATGGAATATATGGAAAACAAACAAACGTAAGATCCTTAAACATGGAGAGAACAAAGCAGAGAAGAAAGAGACTTCAGGACATGAGGAACACCCTTATCCCTCAGTTTGCTCTTATCTCATATATTCCAGATTTAAGGCTTAAAAAGACAGTCACTCCAAACTGCTACTGACACTGAAAATAAAGAAGAACAAGTCCTAACAAGGCCTACTACTCTCGGTAGCCAAAGGCACAGGAAATGGGCAGCTTGGCAAATCAGAACACTTTTAGACAATAAATGCCCTATTACAGTCAGTACTACAGAAAAAAACAGAAATTTCACTCCCACGCATGACAGTTAAAACCTACAGCTCCTCTCCTACCCATGTTAACAAAAGCTGAATGCAGAGCCTAGACTTCTGCCTGGTGAGACCATAGCAAGGCACTCCCACCACGGTGATACCAGAGAAGATCAAATAGAATGCCAAGACTTGCATACTCATTGGCTGGTAATAAACCCCTCCCTGCTTTATGGTCTCAGCACACAAAATGTGGAAAGCCTGGACTTCCACCCAAGCTAGTAGTGGGCACATCACACCCATAACTAGTGTGGGATACTACAAAAGTAGGCCAGTGGTGAATCAGGACTTTCACCATCACCCAGTGGGAACACAGCCACCAACATCAGTATCAGAGAGACCCTTGGGGAGTTAGAACTCCCATGTCACTGGTAAACTGAGGAGACCCCTGGGGTCTCAATGCAGGTCAAATGGGGACCTGGACTGATAATTTGATAGTAATGAGACCATCCTCAATCTATCCTCTTTGTCTATCAGAGCAGTGTCAAATGAAAACAGTTAAAACAGAAGGTTTATATAAGATACAGAGTAGCAAAAATATATTAAGAAACTCTCCAGGTTTCAACTGAAAATTGCATATCAAATCAAGAACCAGAAAGATTTCAACTGAATAGAAAAAAAGGCAATCAAATGATGCTAACACTGAGACAACAGAGATGCCAGAATTATCTGATGAAGACTTTAAAACAGCTACAATTTTAAAAAAACTTCAATGAGCAATTATAAAAATGAGTGAAAAAGAACAAAAAGCCTCAGCAAAGAAATAGAAGATATAAAAACAGTCAAACGCAAAGTTTAAACTTGAAAAATAGAGTAACAAATAAGGGTTGAGGTTATGCTCAGTGGTAGAGTGCTTGCCGTGCTCGCCTAGCACACGTGAGGCACTGAGTTCAATCCTCAGCACCACATAAAAACAAATATATTCTGGGGGCTGGGGCCGTAGCTCAGTGGTAGAGCGCTTGCCTAGCATGCGTGAGGCACTGGGTTCGATCCTCAGCACCACATATAAATAACAAATAAATGAATTAAAAAAATTAAAATTAAAAAAAAAAACAAATATATTCTGTCCACCTACAACTAAAAAAAAAAAAAGAGTAACAAATATATAAAGCTCAGTCAATGAGCTGAACAACAAATGGAAGAAAGAATTAGAAAACTAGCAATCAGAATGATAGAAATTATCAACCCAAACAATATAGAAAACAGAAGGGAAAAAAGACTCAGAACTGCAAGATTATAACAAAAGATCGAATAACCTTTGTGTCATCAAAGTTTCTGAGCCTTAGCCTGGGGCAGTGGTGCACACCTGTAATCCCAGCACCTCGAGAGGCTGAGGCAGGAGTATAAGAGTTCAAAGCCAGCCTCAGCAACTTAGTGAGGCCCTAAGCAACTCAGTGAGACCCTATCTCTAAATAAAATATAAAAAAGGGCTGGGGATGTGTGGCTTAGTAACTAAGTGGCCCTGGGTTCAATCCCCAGTACCAACAGAGAGAAAAGAAAGCAGCATCAAAAAAAGCACTCCAAGAAATGATGGGTGAAAAATTCCCAAACATGTCAAGAAAGCCTACAGATTTAAGAAACTGAGTGAAATTCAAACAGGATAAATTCAAAGGAACCCATGCCACAATATATCATAGCTAAACTTCTAGAAACAAAGGAAAAACCTTAACAGCAGCCAGAGAAAACTGACACTTTATCAATAAAGAAACAGTAATTTAAAATGACAACAAATTGTTTATAAGAAAGTGTGGAGACCAGAAGTGCTAAAAGAAAGGGATGTCAATATAGAACTCTAAAAACAGTGAAAATATCATTCAAGATGAATGAAAAAATTTTTAAAAAAAGAATTTGTCACCAGCAGACTTACCCAAAAAGAATAGTTAAGGGAAGTTTTCTACACAAAAGAAGAAAAAGGGAAGGAAGGAAGGAGAAATAACACAATATGCAAAAATATCAGGAAATACACTAGTATTTCCTCCTTGTGCTTGGTGGCTAAAGCATAAATTACAAAACTCTCTGATGTGCACATATGCAGATGAAATATTTAAGATAATTACATTATAAATGGGGTGGTAAAGGGAAGTACAGTTTCTATATTTACTCAAATAAAATGACATTAGTAGATGTGATAAACTGTGTATATATAAGGTAGTACTCAAAGCAAACTCTAGAAAACCCAAACAAAAAACTAAACTCAAAAACACTATCCTCATATATGGTCAAATGATTCTGACAAGGGTGCTAAGACCATTCAGTGAGGAAACAACAGTCTTTTCATAAATGGTGTTGGAAAAAACTGGAAACTCAAATTCAAAAGAATAAAGTTGGACCCTTACCTTACATCATATAAAAAATTAACTCAAAATAGATTGAAGACATAAACCTCTAAAAATCTAAAATAAAACACAGGGAAAAAGTTTCATGACATTGGATTTGATGACGCTAAAATCATTGAATATGATGCTAAAAGCATAGGCAAAAAAAAAAAGATGACTTCAACAAAATCAAACACTTGTGCATCAAAGGACACTATCAAGGAAGTGAAAAAGCAATTCAAAAAATGGGAAAAAATAATTGCAAGTCATATTTCCAATAACAGGTGAGTATCTAAAATATATAAAGAACACCTACAATTCAATGACAAAAAAAAAAATTTAAAAATGGGCAAAGGACTTGAATGGACATTTCTCCAAAGAAGATATAAAGGCAAACAATGAGCACATGAAAGAATGTTCAACATCACTAGTTGTTAGGGAAATGCAAATCAAAACCATGGTGAGAGAGCACTTCACATTCATACAATGTCTTTATTAAAAGCAACAAAAACAGAAAATAACAAATATAGCCAAGGGATAAATTGGGATCCACTATACACTGTTGATAGGAATGTAATATGGTACTACTGCTATGAAAAACAGTATGGAGGGGCTGGGGTTATGGCGCAGTGGTAGCGTGCTCGCCTAGCACGTGTGAGGCACTGGGTTCGATCCTCAGCACCACATAAAAATAAAATATTCTATCCACTTACTACTAAAAAATAAATATTTAAAAAAAAAAAAAAAAGAAAAACAGTATGGAGGTTCCTCAAAAAATTAACATAGGGGCTGGGATTGTAGCTCAGGGATAGAGCGCTTGCCTCACATGCATGAGGCCCCGAGTTCGATCCTCAGCACCACATGCAAAGCAATAAAATAAAGACATTGTGTCCATCTACAACTAAAAAAATATTAAAAAAAAATTAACATAGAATTACCATATGATGCAGCAATTCTACCTCTAAGTATGTATCTAAAAGAATTGAAATCAATGGGCTGTGATTGTGGCTCAGTGGTAGAGCGCTTGCCTTGCATGCGTGAGGCACTGGGTTCAATCCTCAGCACCACATAAAAATAAATAAAGACATTGTGTGTCCATCTACAACTAAAAAAAATTTTTAAAAAAAGAATTGAAATCAAGTTCTGTACTTGTATACCTACATTCATAGCAAAATTATCAATAAGAGCCAAAAGGTACAAGTAACTCAAGTTAACAATCGACAGATGAATCAATCAACAAAATATGATATGTAGATATAATGGAATAGTATTCAACCTTAAAAAGGAAGGAAATTCTGACATATTCTACAGCTTGGTTGAACCTTAAGAACATGCTAAGTGAAACAAGCCAGTCACACACACACACACACACACAAAGTTACTCTATGATTCCCCTATATGATATATCCAGAGCAAATTCAGAAACAAAAATTAGAATGACAGTTGTCATAGGTTAGAAGAAGCTGAAATGAGAACTTGTATGATGGGAATAGAGTTTCAGTTTTACGAGATGAAAAAGTCTGGAGATCAGCTATATTAGTCAACTTTGCCTGAGTCACTGTGACAAAAATACTTGACAAGAAAAATGTAGAGGAACATAAGTTTATTTTGGCTCTTGGTTTTAGAGGTTCAGTTCACAGTGGTAGACTCCACTGCTTTGGGCCCAAGGTGAGGTAGAACATCATGGCAGAAGAGCATGGCAGAGAAATGCTGCTCTGTTCATGGCAGCCAGGAAGCCAGGAGGTGATGAACCCTTCCAGGGAATGCCTCAAGTGACCCACCTCCTCAAGTCATGCCCCACTTACCTACAGTTACCACACAGTTAGTCCATTCAAACTAAGATGAACTGATTACGTTACACTCTTAAAATTCAATCGTTTAACTTCATTATTCCTGCATTAACACAGGATCTTTTGTGGGACACCTCACATCCAAACAATAACACCTATACAATAATATGAATATGTACTACTTCCCATACACCCATATACTTGGGAATATATTCCAAGACCCAAAGTAAATGCCTGAAATTGTAGAGAGTACTGAACACTATAGTCTAACACCTTTTCCATCTTAACCAAGCATTTATCGTGTACTATGGCCATAACTATTGCAAAGACAGCAAAACTAGCCTGAATTTCTCCTTCACAATTTTATGCATAGAAGATTCATTCTTACCACAACTTTAGTATACAACTTTTTTTTCTTTCCTAAACAAGTCAAAAACTTTCACCTTCTCCCTTTAAAAAAGCATTTCTTGCTTCTCTTTGATCTAGCCAAATTGCCAGCATCACCACTCTTGTACTTTGGGGACATTATTACCAAAAATAAGAGTTATTTGAACATAAGAATTGTAATATCGCAAGAGTCAATCTTATAACCTAAACAGCTACTAAGAGACTGAGAGGCAGAAAGCATATAGAGTGTGGATGTGGACAAAAGGATGATTCATGTCCAAAAATGCACAGCACAAGATTTCATCATGCTACTACTCAGAAAGCATGCAATTTAAACTTATGAATTGTTTATTTCCAGAATTATCCATTTAGTATATTTGGACCATGGCTGACCATGGATAACTTCAACCACAAAAAGCAAGATCACAGATAAGAGGGAACTATGGTACTTCATACTGCTAACCTGTACACTTAAAAAAATGCCTAAGATGGTAAATTTTACATTATACGTATTATATCACAATTAAAATTTTTATTAGTTACAACTCAAATAAATAAATAACTTTTAACATACACAATCTTAATCCTAAATTCTTATAAATGCTCTAATAAGCTTTAGTTAGGCTTCAAAACAAATCATTAATCAA
The DNA here is from genome assembly GCA_004024805.1 of Geosciurus inauris. Taxonomy (NCBI): domain Eukaryota; kingdom Metazoa; phylum Chordata; class Mammalia; order Rodentia; family Sciuridae; genus Geosciurus; species Geosciurus inauris. The sequence continues at coordinate 21,366 of PVHX01004361.1, forward strand.
ATGTTTAAAACCTTCCTTTAAAATATTTAAAGTTATATGTCTAAAATATTGCAGGAAGGAAAGACAACTTCCTATCTAATTCTCACAGCTGGTTCCAATCCTTCAGTTAAGTAGTACTCCCAAGCCACCTCTAAATTACTTTAAAACTATTCTTGTCCTATTGCAAGTTATAATCTTGGAGCACATTTCTCAGTAACGTGACTTAAGGGTACACTGTTAAATAATTTTTTATACTTAAGACTGAGAAATTGAAATCCATTAATTCCTTTATTTATCAGAAATTATATTATCTTTTTAAAAATACATGATACATCAATAAGCACAAAGATGACCTTTTCTTGTGTTTTGTGTCATTCAACAACGGCAGGAAATAAGCCAAGAGAATTTATACCAAATGATACATTTGTTTTCAAAAGCTACCATAAATGTGCCTAATTATTTCTGGATGCCCTACAATTTTATGAGTATTTTGGCTCTTATTCTCATTTGCTTTGTAGGTCTGAAGCCCTAGAATCTGAACAGAAATCTCCAATAACTCCACATGTAACCATCATAAATCTTTTAACTGCATAGAACCTCAGTTTTTTCATTTTTAAAAAAAGAGACTAGGTAAGCCGGGCGTGGTGGCACAAGCCTATAATCCCAGCACTTAGGGAGGCTGACACAGGAAAATTACAAGTTCAAAGCCAGCCTCAGCAATGGCGAGGCGCTAAGCAACTCAGTGAGACCCTGTTTCTACATAAAAAACACAAAATAGGGCTGGGGATGTGGCTCAGAGGTCGAGTACCCCTGAGTTCCATCCCCAGAACCCCCCCCCCAAAAAAAAAGGAGACTAGGTAAATCATGAATTCTAGAATGACATGATTTACCTTAAACTAACTCACATCTAGAACTATGAACAGTACCCTATGTCACTGAAAAGTCCTTACCTGACTTCCACCTTTTTCATTTCTTCACATTGCCTACTACAGTGATAACTCTTCTTTGACCATATTTCATCAAAAACTATCAATGGCTGTCTACTGCCTTTAGGAACAATAAGTAATTTTTCACAACATTCACATATTTTAGAAATTTTTCTATAACATTTGATTAAATGATTATTCCAGATAAACAAAATTAGTATTTTATGTATGTTTCTTTCCTTTGGGGGAGGTGAGCAGTGAATACTAGGGATTGAAACAAGGGGCACTCTACTACTGATATACATCCCTAGCTTTTTTTTTTTAATTAAAGCTTTATAGTCATACTAGTAGTTATGCTTATCCTGACAAATTTGTACATGCATGGCATTCTATTTCAGTTCATGTTCTTCCTTTTTTCCCTCCTCTCCTCCCTCCCCCCATTCTCCTTCCTCTACTCTACCGATCTTCTAATTTCACTAATCTATCTATTTTTGGTCTTTCTACTTACACACAAAGGTGAAATTTTCTGTGGTATATTCATATATGCATACAGTATGATTTTTTAAAATTCATTCCACATTTTGTCCCCTTTTCCATCCCTCGTCTCTCCCTCTCAATCTCCTTCCACTCTACGGATCTTCCTCTGTATCTTTATGATACCCACTTCTCCCTTCCTCCTTCCCTTTATTTTGCTCTATCTTCTCCATGAAAGAAAACATTCGACTCTTGAATTTCTGACACTGGCTTATTTCACTTAGCATGTGTTTTCTATTTCCATCCATTTACCTACAAATGCCATAATTTCATTCTCCTTTATGGCTGAGTAAAACTCCATTGTGCACATATACCACCATTTTTTTAATCCATTCATCTACTTAGAGGCATCTGCATTGATTTGGTTAGTATGAATTATGCTGATATAAACAATGAGTTGGCTATATCACTATAGTATACTGATTTTAGTTCTTTTGGAAAAATACCAAGGAGTGGTATAGCTGGGTCATGTGGTAGTTCCATTCCTAGTTTTTTGAAGAATTTCCATAGTGCTTTCCAGAGTGGTTGTACTGTTCTGTAATCCCAACAACAATGTTTAAGTGTACTTTTTTCCCCAAATCTTCACCAGCATTTATTATTGTGTTCTCAATAATTGCCATTCTAACTGGACTGAGATGAACTCTTAGTATAGTTTTCGTTTGCATTTGCCTGATTCCTAGAGATATTGAACATTTTTTCATATATTTGTTGGCCATTTTGTTTGTTTGTTTGTTTTTGAGAAATGTGTTTAGTTCTTTGGCTCATTTATTATTTGGTTTTTTGATATTTAGTTTTTTTAGTTCTTCATATATATTCTCAATGTGAATCCTCTGATAGAGACGCAACTGGCAAAGATTTTCTCCTATTCTGTAGGATCTCTGTTCATGCTCTCGTTTCTTTTGCTGTGCAGAAGTTTTTTAATTTGATGGTATTCCATTTACTGATTTTTTTTTAAAGATGAGTAGCATTTTTTTATAATTTTTTAGTTGTAGATGGACACAATATCTTTATTTTACTTATTTTTATGTGGTGCTGAGGATCGAACCCAGTGACTCGCGCATGCTAGGCAAGCGCTCTACCACTGAGCCCCAACCTCAGCCCCCCATTTATTGATTCTTGATTTTATTTCTGGAGCTTTAGGGATCTTTTCTCCAATAAATAGAGGTTTTTTCTCCAACATATATTTTTGACACCTTTGTCAAATATCAGATGGCTGTAAGTACATGGCTTTGTCTGAATTTTCTATTCTGTTCCACTTGTCTTCATGCCTACTTTGATACCAATACCATGCTGGTTTTGTAACTAGAGCTCTGTAGTATAATTTCAGATCAGGTATTGTGTTGCCTCTTGCATTACTCTTCTTGTTCAGTATTGCTTTGGCTATTCTGGATCTCTTATTCTTTCAAATAAATTTAAGGATTGTTTTTTCCAATCCTGTGAAGAATGTCATTGGTATTTTGATGGGGTGTATTGAAACTGTATGTTGCTTTTGGTAATATGGTCATTTTGACAATACTAATTCTGCCTATTCAAGAAAATGGTAGCTCTTTCCCTCTTCTAAGTTCTTCAATTTCTTTCTTCAGTGTTCTATAATTTTCACTATAGTGATCTTTCACCACCTTGGTTAGATAATTTCTAAATTTTTGAGGTTATTGTGAATGTGATGATTTTCCTGATTTCTTTCTCAGCAGAATCAATAATCGAGTATAGGAAAGCTATTGATATATGGGTATTGATACTGTATCCTGCTACTTTCTGAATTCATTCATTAGCTCTAGAAGTCTTCTAGTGGAGTTTTTTTAGATCTTCTAGATACAGGATATGTCATCAGCAAACAGATAGTTTGACTTCTTTTTTTCCTATTTGTACCCCTTTGATTTTCTTCTCTTTGAGAACTATCTTAAATAGAAGTGGTGAGAGTGGACATCCTTCTCTTGGTCCTCATTTTAGAGGAAATGCTTTCAGTTTTTCTCCATTCAATATGATGTAGCTACCATTTTGGTTTTGGGCTTGTCATAGATAACCTTTATATCACCACAGACACTTCTGAAATCCAGACAGTGATTAGAAACTATTTTGAAAATTTATACTCCAATAAACTGGAAAACATAAAAAATACTGACAAAATTCTAGATGCACAAAACCTGCCCCAATTGAACCAGAAAGATATAGAAAACCTAAACAGACCAATATCAAGTAATGAAATTGAAACAGCAATTAAAAGCCTTCCAACAAAGAAAAGCCCAGGACCAAATGGACTGATTCTTAGCTGAGTTCTAACAGAACTTTAAAGAAGAACTAACACTAGTCTTTTTCTAATTATTCCGTGAAATTGAAAGGGAAGGAACACTCTCAAATACAGTCTACGAAGCCAGTATAACCCCAATACCGAAACTAGACAAAGACACATCAAGGAAAGAAAACTGCAGAACATAAATACAAAAGTCCTTAATAAAATATAGGCAAACCACATTCAAAAATACATCAAGAAGCAGCTGAGCATGGTGCCACACACCTGTAATCCCAGTAGCTCAGGAAGCTGAGGCAGGAAGATAGCAAATTTGAGGCCAAACTCAGTAGTTCAGTGAAGCCCTAAGCAAGTTAGTGAGACCCTGTCTCACAAAATTTAACAGAGGAGCTGGGTGTATAGCTCAGGGGTAAGGTGCTCATGGATTCAATCCCTAGTACCAAACACAAACACACACACACACACACACACCAAGAAAATAATATAACATGATCAAGTAGGTTTAATCCCAGGGATACAGGTTGGTTCAAAATATGCCAATAAATAAATGTAACTCACCACTTAAATAGAATTAAGGACAAGAATCACATGATCATCTCAATAGATGCAGAAGAGGACTTTGATCAAATCCAGTATTCACTTATGTTAAAAATGTTGGAGAGGCTAGGAGCTGAGGTTGTGGCTCAGCGGTAGAGCACTTGCCTAGCACGCATGAGGCACTGGGTTCAATCCTCAGCACCACATTAAAAATAAATAAATAAAAACAAAATAAAAGTATTGTGTCTATCTACAACTAAAAAAATTAAAAATTAAAAAAAATGTTGGAGATGCTAGAAACAGAAGGAAATTAGCCCAGCCCTTTTGATTTTTATTTTGAGAGTCTTGCTAAGTTGCTGAGGCTGACTTCAAACTTGTGATGCTCCTGCCGCTCAAGTTGCTGGGATTTCAGGTATGTGGAACTACGCCTGGCATAAGTTTCTTACAAAATTAGAAAGCAGATAAGTTTTTCATGATACTACACTGAAAAGAGCCTAGCAATGTTCCTATCATTTGCTGTGGGTACTTATTGTGCTAACTCTTTAATGCTTATATTAATAACACACTTTTATGTCTCATCCATAGTATTTTTTTTTGGGGGGGGGTAGCAGGGATTGAACTCAGGGGCACTCAACCACTGAGCCACATCCCCAGCCCTATTTTGTGTTTTATGTAGAGACAGGGTCTCACTGAGTTGCTTAGCACCTCACCATTGCTGAGGCTGGCTTTGAACTCGGATTCTCCTGTCTCAGCCTCCCTAAGTGCTGGGATTACAAGCGTGAGCCACCGCGCCTGGCTTCATCCATAATATTAACCATTACAAGTGGCAATGAAAGCGAGGAGTTGAGCATACCACGGATAGGGAGGGCCTATGACAGAATTGGGAAGTAGCAACCTGGCTTTCAGGGACTCCTGTAAGGAACCTCCACCCAAAAGAGAAGTCTTTCTTCTACTATATAAAGAAAGAGGGCTGTGGTTGCAGCTCAGTGGCATAGGCTTGCCTTGCACATGTGAGGCACTGGGTTCAATCCTTGGCACCACATAAAAATAAAAACAAAGATAATGAGTCCATCTATAACTAAAAATTATTAAAAAAAATTTCACTTGCCCAGTTGGGTCTCATTTTCACCATATTTCCTACTCTTAAAAAGACTCACCTCTTTCATATCAGTGTCAATAATATACACACCATTCTCACAACCTTACAGCCTGCACTAATTAATTATCCCCTCAAAACCTCAAGTCCTTGTCTTCTGTCTACAAAATATGAATATTTTTTGACTGATTCATTTGGGAAACAAATCAGTTTTGATTGGTGGAGTGAAGATTAATGCATGCCTCAGCCTGATATATCCTTGGTTCTCACAGAAGCTAAAAACATATCAAATCCTTGCTACTCAAAATGTGGCCAACAGAGCAGCATCACAGACAACAGGCAACCTGTTAAAACAACCAGAATCTCAGGTCTCATAAGACCTACTAAAATTAGACTCTGCTTCTTCACAAGGTTTTCAGGAGATCTACATATACATTAAAGTGTAAGAAACAAAGATTTTCTAAGATGGTCACTCTATTGCAACTTGGCTCATCAGTTCCATTACAGCTTGATAGTATGCTGTCTAGGCTACAGTTTACATCTTAAGATAATTTTCATAATCTAAGAAAGATCTTCAACTGGAAAATCTTAGAGGTCAATTTTCCTTAGCTACACAATTCAATTTCCCAAAACTGACAAGTAATATGAAATTCATTTTCAATTCCTGCAACCACTTGTTCTATAGCCACTTTAAAACAAAACAAAACAACTCATTGTATTAAAAGGACAGGGTAAGAACAGGACAAGAAACTGGATTGTAATTTACATCCCTCAAAAACGATCTTACAGGTACTATTATCACCCTATCTTAAGGATGAGGAAACTGAGACAAAGAAAAGTTAAGCAATTTGTCCAAGGTCACAAAACTGGGTGACACAGTTGAAATTTGGCACAAGGTATGCTCTCAATCATAAGATAATAATGCTTCTTCTACAGTCCAGTTAGCTTCAGAGTTGCTCTGATGATCAAATAAGTTAATCCAAAAAACACTTTATAACTATAACCCATAAATATTATAAGCCTGACAACCAAGGTTTTATTCTGAAAGTACACATTTTAGAAATTGTTTGAGACCAAATATAAAATGGCTTCAGAGAGAAGTTTCAGAATATTAGATAGGCAGTGAAGAATTAGTTCAATATGGGTTACATACTCTGGTATTTTGGGTTATCTTTAAGGTTTCATATCCATTTTTTATAAAAACTGACTTATTGCTTGGGCAATCTCTTTTACATTTACTTAGATATATAAACTCTACTAATTTTAACTGTAAGAGTTATCAAGGGAGTTGGGGCTGTGGCTAGAGCACTTGCCTAGCAATTGGTAGAGCACTTGCCTAGCAATGTGTGAGGCACTGAGTTCAATCCTCAGCACCACATAAAAATAAATAAATAAAATAGAGTTTAAAAAAAAAAAACAAAACACTTGGGGCTGGAGTTGTGGCTCAGTGGTAGAGCACTTGCCTGGCACACATGAGGCACTGGGTTTGATCTCCAGCACCACATAAGAAAACTAAACAAAATAAAGGTATTGCATCCATCTACAACTAAAAGAAATTTTTTTAAAAAAAAAAGACATCGTGAGCCCGTCGTGGTGGCGCACGCCTATAATCGGGATGCTGAGATAGGAGAATCGCAAGTCCAAAGCCAGCCTCAGCAACAGCGAGGCACTAAACAACTCAGTGAGACCCTGTCTCTATATAAAACACAAAATAGGGGGCTGGGGTTATGGCGCAGTGGTAACGTGCTCGTCTAGCACGCGGGAGGCACTGGGTTCGATCCTCAGCACCACATAAAAATAAAATAAAGCTACTGTGTCTACCTACAACTAAAAAATACATATTAAAAAAAAAAAAAAACCACAAAATAGGGCTGGGGATGTGGCTCAGCTGGGTCAAGTACCCCTGAGTTCAATCCCTGGTCACAAAAAAAAGACTTATCAAGGCATTAATCCAATTCAGTGAGATTTAATTTATTTGAGAACATAATACTGAGTCATAATAGATTTTTATTAAATTTATCTGATACTGAGAAATAACATGAATTTATCCTTCATTTCTGCTATAGCACTTTTAAAAATATAACACTGCAAAATAGACACCATATCGGATTCAATATAGCTTTCCACATATACCAAAACACACTTATATTTCACAACTGTCAAAGAATAGTAAAAATTAGAGAAATCTCAAAAGGTAATTTGTATAGATTCTCTAGAACTCATTGTACAATACTGCTCTAGCAATAATACACCTCATTTGTCTCCTCAAATATGGTATGGACACATTTCATCCTACCTTCTAGTATATCTAAAATATTCACCATTATGACCAAATACTTTAAATTGCTCTTGGACATTTCTTTTTCTAAAGAATAGAAACAGACTGTTTATTTGCTATCAGTCAACTAATTTGTTCAGATCCTTGAGGGCAGGTACTCTGTCTTATCTGATCAGTCTCATCAAGACCCAGAACAGTTACTGAGCAAATGCTCAAAACCACATTCATTCTTAAATAAGATACAAAGATAACCTAGTAAGCCAGGTGCAGTGGTGCATGCCTATAATCTCAGCTACTCTGGAGGCTAAGGCAGGAGGATTGCAAGTTTGAGGCCAGCAGGGGCATTTTAGTGAGACCTTATCTCAAAATTTTAACAAATTAATAAAAAGGGCTGAGGATGTAGTTTAGTGGTACAGTGACCCTGCATTCAATCCCCAGTACTGAAAATAAAGATTGCTGAGGAATTACAGTATTTATAAAAGAAAACGAATATAAAACCTGTAAGAAAACAATATACGATCAGGGTTTGTACTTACCATAGTTATTTTTGTCTTGGCCCAATGTCTGTAGCTACCTCAAAATACCTGAAGCTGGGTAATTTATAAAGAGAATTTATTTAGTTCACAGTTGTGGAGGTCCAAGAGCATGGTGCCAGCGTCTATTCAGCTTTTGGTAAGGGCTTGTGCTGCATCACAACACAGCAGAGACGTGGAAGGGAAATGGACACATACACAAGGGCATGTGTGCAAGAAAGAGGGGCGGAGCTTGGATTATGGCTCAGTGGTAAAGCGCTTGCCAGGCATGTATGAGGCACTAGATTCAACTCTCAGAGCCACACATAAATAAATTAATTAAATAAATAAAGGTCAACTAAAAAATATATTAAACCAAATATAATAACAACTAAAAAATATATTAAACCAAAAAAAAAGAAAGAGAGGGGAGGCTGGCCTGCTTTGATACAATCTACTCTCAGGTCAATCATCCAGTCCTGCGAGAATCTAGCTCACTTCAACAATAGACATTAATGCCTTCCAAAGCTGTCACCTCCATGATCTAGTCATGTCCACTAGGGTACACTTCTTAAAGGTCCCATCATCTCAAAATACTGTTATACTGGAGACCAAGATTGCAGTACATGAATCTTTGGGGACAAACCATAACCAAACCACCATATATATCATTTGAAAACCTGGGGACATATTTATTATCTATTTATATTTTATATGTACTCTTGAAAATTTGTGTACTTTGAAGATAAAATGCTTAAAGCCAAAACCTTAATAAAAATTGTATTAAGGAAGCATAAGTGCCAGGTACTATGCTAAATACTTGGAATCACAATAGAAAACACAAGCCTTGTTTTTATGAAGCTCAGAGACTAAGAAAGGTAGATGCTTGTAAACAAGTAACCTTAACACAATTATGGTAATTTTATCTTAGTTGTAATAAGTAAAATAATAGAAATACACATTACGGGGCTGGGATTGTAGCTCAGCAGTAGAGTGCTTGCCTCGCATGCGTGAGGCCCTGGGTTCGATCCTCAGCACCACATACAAGGCAATAAAGTCATTGTGTCCATCTACAACTAAAAAAATATATATATATAAAAAAAAAGAAATACACATTACATAAAATCATGTAAAAAGAATTTTAATTGAAAATGGGTCAAAGACCTAACTGTAAGAACTAAAACTATAAAACTCTGAGAAGAATATATATGAGTAAATTTTTATGATGTTGAGTTTTGCTTCTTACATATGACACCAAAACCACAAGACATAATACACAAAATAGATAGAGTGGACTTCATAAAATTTTTAAACTTTTGTACTTTGAAATATTCATCAAGAAAGTGACAAGACAACTCACGAATAAGAAAATATTTGCAAACTATATATTTGATAAAAGACTTGTTTCCACAATATATTTTTTAAAAAATTTAAAATTCAACAATAAAAAGGTTAATAACCCAACTGAAACATGGGCACAAGGTCTGAACAGCACATTCCTCCAAAGAAGACAGAACGATGATCAATAATCAATCACACGAAAAGATGTTCAACATCAGCCTGGCGCGGTGGCTCAAGCCTGTAATCCCAGCACTTAGGGAGGCTGAGACAGGAGAATTGCGAGTTCAAAGCCAGCCTCAGACACAGCAAGGCGCTAAGCAAGCAACTCAGTGAGACCCTGTCTCTACATAAAAACACAAAATAGGGCTGGGGATGTGGCTCAGTGGTTGAGTGCCCCTGAGTTCAATCCCCAGTACCAAAAAAAAAAAAAGATGTTCAACATCATTTTTCAGTAGAAAAATCAAAATCACAATGAGGGTGCTGGGGTGGTAGCTCAGTGGTAGAGCACTTTGCCTAGCATGTGTGAGGCACTGGGTTCCATTCTCAGCACCACATATAAATAAATAAATAAATCATAAACAAACAAACATTGACAACTAAAAAATATTTTTAAAAGTCACAATGAGATACCACTTCATAGATACTAGATGGCTATAATAAAAAAGACAAACAAAATAAATGTTGGTCAGGATGTGGAGAAATTGAACCTTCATTTACTACTGGTGAGATTGTAAAATGGTGTGGCCACTTTGGAAAACAGTTTTATAGTTTCTCAAAATGTTAAAGACTGATTTACCATATGAAATAGAAGCTCTACATCTAGATACACAACCCCCCAAAAGAAAATATACACCATACAAAAACTTATACATAAATGTTCATTGCACCATTTTCTCTAATAGTCAACAAGCAGAAACAACGTAAATTTGCATCAACTGATGAAGGAAGAAATGTTGGTATATCCATACAATGGAATATCATGTGACAAAAAAAAGGAATGAAGTAGTGATTCATGCTACAGCATGGATGAACACTGAAAACATGCTATGTGAAAAAGCCACACCAAAAAACATATGTATGGGCTGGGGTTGTGGCTCAGTGGTAGAGCACTTGCCTAGCATGCATGAGGCACTGGGTTCGATTCTCAGCACCACATATAAATAAATGAAAAAAAATAAAGGTCCACCAACAACTTAAAAAATAAAAAATAAAAGCTGGGCGTGGTTGCTCAAGCCTGTAATCCCAGCACTTTGGGAAGCTGAGACAGGAGAATCGCGAGTTCAAAGCCAGCCTCAGCAACAGCGAGGCACTAAGCAACTCAGTGAGACTCTGTCTTTACATAAAACACAAAATAGGGCTGGGGATGTGGCTCAGTGGTCGAGTGCCTCTGAGTTCAATCTCCAGTACCAAAATAAATAAATAAATAAATAGATCTTTAAAAACATATGTATGATTACAGTTACATGAAATGTTCAAAATAGGGAAATCCATACAGACAGAAAGTAGATTGGTAGGTAGAGAAATTGCCTAGCATGCCTGAGGCACTAGGTTGGATCCGTCCAGCACCACAAAAACAAAAACAACAACAATAGTTATGGTTCTTATCACTGAGTTGCATCACCAGCTCAGTGATAAGACTGCTTGCCAAGCATGTGCAAGGTCCTGGGGGCACAGAAAATTAAAGCTAAAAGTTACAGAATTTCTTTGGGGGAGATGAAAATGTGTTAAAAACTGGATAGTAATGATTATACCACTCAGTTAATACACTATACACCACTAAGCTTTACACTTGAAAATAATGAATTTTGAAATATATATATAATATCTCAATAAAGCTCTTATTGAAATACAAAATAGAGGAAGACAACAAATGCAGAGGTAGCACAAAGAAGGAGGGATTGAATTATTTTTGAGTTTTCACAAGAGAAATGATCTACATTCACAGAGAAAAAGAGCTAGAGTCAGAAAAATAAAAAGATACCTCCTTGATGAAGGAGATAGGTCTGTATAGTACTCTACAAGGGTCACCACTGCTCACATAGACTGACACATGAATGGAATTGTACTAAGCATTGTCTAGCACCCAAACAGAAGGAAAAGCATATTGGAATGTATGAAAGGGGGCATGAGGCAAGTATACGAAAGTGAAGGGATGACCCTAAAAGGAGCATAGAACACAACTAGCAGTAAAGTAGGGCATATGGTAAACACATGCATTCTGGAACTGATTCCCTAGATTTGAAGTCTGGCTCCACTGTTTACTAATGGGTGACCATGGGGAAGTTACTTAACATTTCTGAATTACCAATTTCTTTATCGGTCAAAAGGGGATAACCATACTTTCACTACCTAGGGGTACTGGAAGGACTAAGTTCGTTCATTTTAAGTGCCTGGAATATCAGTACACAAAGGAAGTACCCACTGTAGGTACTATTATTTGGGTCTAAACTTCAGTTTATGCTTATTTCTTTATCATACATCAAACAAAAGGGAACTGCAGACACAAAATTGTGGCTTAATGGTGAATTCCTGACTTGTTATCACTTTTTAAGATAGTGAAAACCAAGATCATGCCACTAATTTCTTCACTTAATAAAAAAAAAATGTTAATGCCATTTACAGTGTGCCAGTCATTATAAAGATGCAAAAGTGAATAAAAGATTCCCTGATTCTAATCCAGATCAGTAGTGATATGGCCAACTCACCATCCAACAGCTGCCTGGTAGGCTATGTAATTCAACTGGGTGGTCATGGTCTCATTGCAAATTCACAATTAGCTGCACTTCCAGCCCTCAGCAACATATAGCATAAACAAAGTATCTTTTCAAATAAGAATCAAGGTCTATAGATGAATTTTAAAAGTCAGTTCTGGGGCTGTAGCTCAGTGGTAGAGCACTTGCCTTGCAAATGTGAGGCACTGGGTTCGATCCTCAGCACCACATAAAAATAAATAAATAAAGCTATTGTATCCATCTACAATTAAAAACAATATTTTTTTTTAAAAAGTCAGTTCTATTGGTGCTGCTTTTATATGTATGTATGCTATTCTATCAATTTGGGATTTTTAAAACATAAAATTTATTTAAGGCAAATTTTATCATCATGATAACAATAAGTACCCACTTCTACTAAGGGATAAATTCTATCAATGTTGGTAAATATTCATGATTTTAGAAGCACTTTTTAAAATTAAAGCATTAAGAAATCTTGCAATTGACACCTGCTTATAGTTCACATTTATAGATAAATAGAAAAAGTGAAAGACTAAGAAAGCTATTTTACTTTCAAATACTGTGTTTATAGCTACTAAACTAAAAACCTAATGTGCTTTTCCTGTGGCTGTATTCATTAACATAATGTAGAAGAGCACATAAAGTAATTATATGATTTCTAGTTCTTAAGAATACTTAGTAGTTTGGAAAGAGGAAACAAAATGAGATGGACAAATAATCAGCCCAAAATAAATTTTTAAAAGTAATTAACTGAGAGTAAGAAACTAAGATAAAGATGCAATTACAATGAACTCAGAAAGAAAAAAGAAATCCTTTAAGATAATATGAAACATGAGTCAAACAGCCAAGAGGCATCTACAGGAAGACAAAAAGAACTGGAATTTCTCAAGAGAAATCAAAGAGAAAAATTAAGAGGAGTATGTATTCCATTACTTTATATAAAATACTGATCAGAGGAAGTACTCTTGGCTAAAAAAAGAAAAAAGAAAAAAAATTTTTTTGAGAAAATAGTAGGTATGCCAAAGGAGTTTGCGAGAAATTAACAGAGATTATTTTAATATAGAAAATAAGGTATATGGCTCTAAGAAAGCACTTTAAAATTAAAGCACAGCATTTTTTTCATGGCTATAAAATATGTAGTCAATTAAAAAGGAAACCCAAATTTTCATAGAAGAGTGGTTACAAAAAAGTGTAATAAAAATAGCTTAAGATGAAATTTAAATTTTTAGATTCTAGTTATTTGATCTTTAACAAAATTTGTCATAAATAAAACAAATCTCTGGCTAGAGTTGTGGCTCAGTGGTAGAACGATTGCCTAGCATGTGTGAGGCACTGGGTTCAGTACTCAACACCACAAAAAAATAAATAAAATAAAGGTACTATGTCCACCTACAACTAAAAAATAACTTTTTAAAAATTTCGTGTTAATTGTTAGAATCCATCAAAAAAAAATGAATCAGGTATTATTTTATGGAAAGTGTAGGGTAATTTTTCTAACTAAAATTTATAACATGGCATCCTGAACTTTATAGAATAGACTTTGGCAGGATTGTTATTTAGAGAGCTATTTTGAAAAATACTCAAGGCCTTTGTCAATTCTTTCAAAGGCTCTAAACCCTATCTTTTTAAAATATTTTTTAGTTGTAGATGGACATAATACCTTTATTTTATTTATTTATTTTTTGGGGGGGATATACACTTTTTTTTTTTTTCTTTTTTTTTTCTTTATTTGTTTTATTTAGGCTTACATGTTAACAGTGCAATTTCATTCATTGTACATAGATAAAGGATAACATCAATTCTCTAGTTGTAAGTTGTATAGAATCACAACATATAAGCAGTCATACATAAAGTTAGGGTTATTATTTTTATGTGGTGCTGAGGATTGAACCCAGTGCTTCCAATGTGCTAGGCGAGTGCTCTACCACTAAACCACAACCCCAGCCCCTGAACCCTATCTATTAAAATCATCTATCATTCTTGTTAATTTTTTCTTTCTCAATTAGGAACTGGTCTAACTCAACTGGATCCTCATTTGACAATGACTCTGGGTGAAGTGCAGGACTTTTTAAACATCATTTCCATGGACTTAATGAAATTTTATATCAGCAAGATTTGCAATTCACTGTATTATATATACTATATTGACAGATGTTTAAGTGTTTACCAGAGTATAATGCTGAATACTTACATTTTTTTTTTTTGGTACTGGGGATTGAACTCAGGGCCACTCAACCGCTGAGCCACATCCCCAGCCCTATTTTGTGTTTGTAGAGACAGGGTCTCACTGAGTTGCTTAGTGCCTCGCTGTTGCTGAGGCTGGCTTTGAACTCATGATTCTCCTGTCTCAGCCTCCCAAAGTGCTGGGATTACAAGCGTGAGCCACCACGCCCAGCTGAATACTTACATATTAAAACAACTTGTAACTGAGAGCTCAGCCAGATAATAAATAGTCTGTCTTCCTTATTGCACTTACAGTATGCCTTCTATTATCAGTATAAATTAGTCCATCTTCCCCACAGCATGCTAATTACTTAGAATAAAGAAAATCATCCATACAAGTAGTGTCCATTAACCTAGCAGGTGCACAAAATGTTTGTGGAACAAAACAAAGATCACTGCTCAGAGAAAGAAAGCACCCTTAAGAGGACACAAAAGCCCACCTGGAAATGGAAATCTTAAAAATAACCGCAGCCCAGGTTAGGGATGTAGCTCAGAGGTACAGCACTTGCCTACCATGTGCAAAGCCCTGGATTCAATCTCCAGTACCACACAAACAAACAAGTAAAAATTACTGAAGTCTTTGACAAGAGAACTGTGTGGCAGGACCAGCCTAGAAATGTGAGATTAGAATATTGGCTCCTGTTATCTAAAGCAGAACTGTGACTAGTTCAAAATCACTCTGATTTAGTGAAATGCTTACAAAGAGCACAACCATGAAAAGAACAAAGGACAGAAATTCATTCATTCAACTAATATATCTTGAGCACCTACTATATCACAGGAACCTGTGTAGCCACTGTAGATCCAGTAGTAAAACAGACAATGTGACTGCTCTCATAGAACACACATTCTTAGAAGGAGAAAGACAATAAACCAATAAACAAAAATGTCAGATAAGTACCATAAAGCAGTGACAGGGAAAAGAGTGGAATAAGCAGGGAGGTACTTATATAAAGTGCTCAGAGGAGGTAACACTTGAGCAACATCTAAATAATATGAGGGAGCCATATGAAGTTCTGGGTATCATTTCATGAAACAGAAAATAAGTAGAGTGAGCTTGAGATGAGGTTCAGTGGTACAGCACTTACCCTGCATGCACCAAACCCTGGGTTCCATCCCCAGTACCTGGGGAGAAAGGGATACTAAATAGAAAGGCTCCATGTTGGAGCAAGAATAGTCAAAAAAAACCTGAAAAGACTGTATGACCAGAGAACAGTGAACAGGGACAGGGAGTGGAAGGGGATGAAATCAGAGACATTTGTGGAGGCTGTCATACCATATAGGCTATTGGGAAGGAGACTGAATTTCTCAACAAAGTGATGGAAAGAAGCTAAAGGGTTTAGAACAGAGAAATGACAAGGCTTAGTACATGTTTTTTTGGTCTTATTTTATTTTTTTATTTTTTTGGTTCTAGGGGTAAACCCAGGGGTGCTTAACCACTGAGCCACATCCCTAGCCCTTTTTATTTCTTTTTATTTTAAGGCAGGCACTTACTAACTTGCTGAGGCTGGTCTTGAACTTGGGATCCTACTGCCTCAGCCTCTCAAGTGCTGGGATTACAGGCATGCGCCACTACACCCAGATAATACACTTTTTTTTTTAAGTTTGGGTTACACTGGTGATCAAAAATGTAAACCTTATTTAACCTTACAAATGTAAATCTTAAGAAGGGCCTATCCTGGGGCTGGGGTTGTGGCTCAGTGGTAGAGCACTTGCCTCGCATTTGTGAGGCACTGGGTTCGATTCTCAGTACCACATATAAATAAATAAAATAAAGATCCATTGACAACTTAAAAAATATTGAAAAAAAAAGAAGGGCCTATCCTTAGAATTCCTGCTAATAAGTCTTACCTGTTACCTAAAAAGCTTAAGATAAATTTTAAATGCATTTGTTGTAATATTGCCAAAAACCAAAACAATATAAAATTAATTATGCTAGCATTAATCTTAATCTAAAATTCACTTATTCCAATTTATAGAAGACATTATTTATCAAAGATTCTCTTTTTTCCTTCTACTGTGACAGTTGGGAAAAAAATGGATTTTTGCCAAAATGCTTCTACTGCCCCCTAGTGTCCATTTTAAAGAATGAACAGCTTCACACAGCAGTTTGAAAATGCTAAGGAACACATTCACAGAATTTTGGAACAGAGCCTCTAGCATCCTCTGCTGACAGGATTTTGCAGGTATAATTAAATTGCTCTGCTTTAAATAATACTAATTTTCCTTTGAAGTTAAAAATCATTATGCATTCTCACCCTGTTTTTTAAAAACTTCTCTTCTTAGCTTCAATTAAATCAAAATTGATCATCAAATGAAATATTGATGATGAGGAGGAGGAAAATGAAACCCTGCAATTTTGAGGGCTCAGTATGTGCCAAGTCCTGTTAACTGTTTCCATGAATCATTTTATTTTCACATGAATTCCTGAAAACTAAAATAAAAGCTGGCCATGGTGGTATACACCTGTAATCCCAACAACTCAGCTGGCTGAGGCAAGAGGATCACAAGTTTAAAGCCAGCCTCAGCTACTCAGCAAGACCCTCAGCAACCTGGTGAGTCCCTGTCTCAAAAAATAAAGGCGGCCTGGCAATATAGCTCAGTGGTAAAGTACCCCTGGGTTCGATTCACTACCAAAACATAAACTTTGAAAAAAGATACGTTTTGGCCACTTTTAAGTCTTCAACCTTTCCCTATACATGAGGAAGAGACAGACTGATACAAGTGGTTGGCAATGACCGAAGCCAAAGAGATGAAAATTCTCAGACCAGAAAGACAGAGAAGCAACACAGTGGTGGCCCAAATTTGAACTCTCAACCACAGAACATGCCAGCCAGGGAATCATATAAAGTTCATGAAAAACAGGTGCTCACAACTAAAAATGCACTGTTACATCCAGCCCTTAGTTACAGTCATAAAAATCCAACTTTCAGTTTTCTGTAATAATGGGAAACAGGATAGCAAACATAAGGAAAATCCTCGATAATCCCAGTCTCCATTTAATCATGAGTTACAACCTTCTTCACCTTAAAAATAAAAACAATTCTGATTCATGTACAATAATAGGAATGGTTAAGAAATAATTTTTCACCTCCTTTCTCTAACCCTTCCCACCTGAATTTTGGTTTACTTATCCCATTATAGGGGAAAAAAAATCTTCAAATTCCATCTGAAAGAACAACTTTATTACAATGATGTATAAGTAAAATGAAGTAAAGAATGAGTGATATACACTAATATTTCCAATCCAGTGATTTAAGCAAACTAAACCTAACCACTAACCAGTTAGTAAAGCAAAATGTATACGAATAAAACGTAATCATACTTTAGCAGTGCAGTTGTTTTTTTTTTAAATATTTATTTATTTATTTTTTAGTTTTAGGTGGACAGAATATCTTTGTTTTTATGTGGTGCTGAGGATCGAACCCAGTGCCTCACGCATGCTAGGCGAGCACGCTACCACTGCGCCACAATCCCAGCCCCAGCAGTGCAGTTTAAAATGTACCTATTACCATGTACTCTGGTAATTTTCCTTCAAATTTTGGAGCCATCAAAAACTCATGGTGAACAGTCTCAAAAAAATAAAATAAAATGCTTGGGAATCAAACAAACAGAAAAAGTGAGTGGGCTCTACAATGAAAACCAAATAACACTAAAGAAAGAAATTGAAGACGACTTTAGAAAATGGAAAAATCTGCCATGATCTTGGGTAGACAGAATTAACATTGTCAAAATGTCCATACTAGGGCTGGGATTGTAGCTCAGCGGTAGAGCGCTTGCCTCGCATGCGTGAGGCCCTGGGTTCGATCCTCAGCACCACATACAAAGCAATAAAATAAAGACATTATGTCCATCTAGAACTAAAAAAATATTTAAAAAAAAAATGTCCATACTACCAAAAGTGTTATATAGATTTAATGCAATTCCCATTAAAATTCCAATGACATTCTTCATAGAATTAGAAAAGGCAATCACGAGATCCATTTGGAAAAATAAGAGACCCAGAATAGCCAAAGCAATCCTTAACAAGAAGAATGAAGCAGGAATCATCATAATACCAGACCTTAAACTATACTACAGAGCCATAGTAACAAAAGCAGCATGGTATTGACACCAAAACAGACATGTAGACCAATGGTACAGAATAGAAGACAAAGAAACAAACCCACATAAATACAGTTATCTCATACTAGACAAAGGAACCAAAAACATACTTTGGCAAAAAGATAGCTGTGGCTTTGATAAGAGGGGGAGAGGAAAAGGGCACGTGGCATCTCGACGAGTTGGAGTCCAAGAGAGACGGAGAAGGGGTCCCCAGGCTAGACAAAAAGGGGTCTCTTTGGACGGTGGTGATCCGTGAAGCCAATCTCCCCAGGCCCTGGGGTGTAGGTAAAAATTTGCTTCGCCCCAGCGAGATGCAGAGATACCCGGGACAAGAAACACACCAGGGCGAGGAGCAAAAAACACCAGTTTATTCTAGAAACTATAGAAGCTTAAATGCACTCTTGGACCAATCAGATCCAAAGGTCACAAAGGAGTACTCTTTGGCAAGAGCACAGTCTATTAGCATAGAATGGGGAAGGATGGAAGGGAGGGGTGGGAAGGTATGGAGATGCTCCTACAGATAGCCTCTTCAACAAATGGGAATACTGGAAATCCATATCTAGCAAAATGAAATTAAATCCCTATTTCCCACCCCACACAAAACTCAACTCAAAGTGGATCAAAGACTTAGGCACTAGAACAGAGACCTTGTGCCTAACAGAAGAAAAAGTAGGCCCTAACTTCTACTATGTTGGCTTAAGAACTGACTTCATTAACAAGACCCCTAAAGCACAAGAAGTGAAATCAAGAATCAATAAATGGATGAATTCAAACTAAAAAGCTTCTTCACAGCAAAGGAAACAATAACATAAAGAGGGGGCATACAGAATGGGAGAAAATCTTTACCACATGCACCTCAAATACAGCATTAATCTCCAGAATATATAAAGAACTCAAAAAACTCAACACTAAAAAAGCAAATAACCCAATCAATAAAGGGACTAAGGAACTAAACAGACCCTTCACAGAAGAAGAAATACAATCAATCAACAAATATTGGAAAAAATGTTCAACATCTCTAGAAATTAGAGAAATGCAAATCAAAACTAAATCTCATCTTACTCCAGTCAGAATGCCAATTATCAAGAATACAAGCAACAATAAATGTTGGCAACGATGTGGGGGAAAAAGGCACACTCATACACTGCTGGTGGTTGCAAATTGGTGCACCACTTTGACCAGCTATCTCACTCCTCGGTTTACACCCAAAGGACTTAAAAATCAGCATACTACAGTGACACAGCCACATCCATGTTTACTGCAGCTCAGTCACAACAGCTATGCTACGGAATCACAGATGAATGGATAAAGAAAATGTGATATATATATATATATACACACATACACACACACAAAGGAATATTACTCAGTCTTAAGGAATGAAATTATGGCATTTGCCAGTAAATAAATAGAGCTGGAGATTATCATGATAAGTGAAATAAGCCAATCTCAAGGAACCAAAGACTGAACGTTTTCTCTGATATGTGGATGCTAATTCACAATAAGGTAGTGGAGGGGGCCAGGGAAGAAGAGAGGTACTTTGAACATTACACAGGGATTGAAGGGAGGGGAGGGGGTGTGGAGTAGGAAGGATAAGAAAATAAATTGGACTTTTTGACCCTATGTGCATATGATTACATGACTGGTGTAATCCTACATCATACACAACCAAAAGAATGAGAAGTTATGTAAATTATATATGATGTCAAAATTGACATGTATAGCTAATTAAAACAAAAAACTCATGTTGAGAAAGTGTTGTGACTAGGAAAATAGGAAATTATGATTTACACAATTTAATCATAATATACAAAGGTACCTTAAATACGTAACTATGACCCCTAGTGTGATTCTTTAAGTAAATAGCCACAACAGAGAGGCACATCAGAATTACCGGTGGAACCATTTATTATAACACAGATCACAAGAGTTAAGGTAGTGTCAACCTAGTTATATACTGAATTAATCTCTAAAGTGCAAGACTTAAACATGCATATTTTTAAATTACACCAAAGACGATTCTTACATTTCAATTAAGAAACACTGGGTTAAAGAAAGCTTATTTTGAAAAATACTATCCCATTAATTTAATAATACTTGCTGAAATATTTAGTCCCTCAATTATGTGAATTTGGCTGCCTCCCCATTAAGCAGAATGACTCTCTAAAGAGGCACATTGCTTTGCAAGTTTCTGAGCAACAAAAAAATCCCAAGAAATTCAGAGTTACCATTTATTTTGTTATTTTATTCAAAAATACACAGATGGAGACCTGCCTACTGTGGTAATTTGTTTTCCCCTAGTTTAGGGAATGAGTACTAATATTTGCAAATGATCTCTATTACAGATAGTTTAATCTTACAAAGGGGAAAAAATACTAAAACAGAAGATCCCAGAGGCAAAGGGTCCAGCTAAATGCCTACAGCAGAGTTTAAGCGGGAGAAACCAAAACACTATATTTTTGTTTGTTTGGTTGGTTGGTTTTAATTTTTTTAAGTTGTAGATGGGCACAATATCTTTATTTCATTTATTTATTTCTATGTGGTGCTGAGGATTGAACCCAGTGCCTCATGTATGCTAGGCAAACACTACCACTGAGCTACAACCCAGTCCCCAAAACACAGTATTTGATCTAAGATGTTTTAAATTTAGGATACTGTTGGAGCTTAAAAATGGATGTTTCATGGAATATTACTCAGCCATAAAGAAGAGTGAAATTATAGCATTTGCAGGTAAATGGATGGAACTGGAGACTATTACACTAAGTGAAACAAGTGTTCTCTCTGATATGTGGATGCTAACCCATAACATGAGAATACAACAAAGCAGAAAAATTATGTTCTTACTCAGAACCTAAAAAACACCCTGAGGTTACCCTTATCAATTATCAAACCACACTATCTGACAATTGAAAGCCTTTATTCAAAGCCAAAATAATGTCTTGGGGTCTAGGAAGGTCATTGCAAAGCTACATTCAGATTACCAAATTCACAAGTTACCTGCTTCATCCATCATCTTATCTTCCCTAACTTGAGCAATGCTGGTTGTTAACAGCCCCGCTGACCCCCACAGAGCCCAGGCCCAGGCCTGCCCCTGCCAACTCACATGGAGCCAAAGCCCTGGCCCAAGCCCCCCTGCCAACTCACATGGAGCCAAAGCCCTGGCCCAGGCCCAGGCCCAGGCCCAAGCCTGCCTCACCAAACCGTGAGGAGCCCAGGCCCAGGCCCAGGCCCAGGCCCAGCACTGCCCATGATGCTGAGGACCACACCACAGCACTGCTTCTCCAAACAGGTGGCCCAAAACCATCATTTGGCCTGCCCTTTCAGCCCCATCATTAAAGTGGTCACCACCATCTTGGGACACCTCCAACGCCATCTCAGCTTACCTCCACTGCTACTGCCACCATCTTTAGTTGCAGCAGCTTATATCTTGGGACACTGGCTTGGGGCTGGAAGCCCAACACCAAGGTACTTACAGGATTGATGCTACCCCACCACCAACTAGGCACATGGCCAGTTCCATCTAGGGACAACAGCCAGGACTTGGAAGGCCATCACCACGGTTCCTGCAGGCTTGGTTACAGCAGAAGTATCCCTGCTAGGTTTGCTAACAGCCAACAGCTTGTTGCAGAGACAAGGAGAGACCCTTGCACAGGGTCACCTCTTTCTCTTTTTTCTCCTATTAACACAAACTTCTTTTGATTCATCTTTCACTCTTCCTATGGTCTCTCTATATTCTCACCTTCTACCTCATAAACCTCACACCCTACTTCCCCTGACCCATTTTTCTCTTTGTCCACCATTAGAATCTGTAGACTCTTTTGCAAACCTACCGTTTAGACTGCAGATAACAACTGAACACATCATTTCTGTTTATTGTGACAAAACTGAAATTGTCTAAACAGGAACTATTTGGTTTAAGGCTGTATATCGTTTGCATTGGGTGCTGTTAATATTGATCTCCCCCTTAAAGGCGAGACATCAGTAACCTGCAGGGACACTATAAGATTATAGGGTAGAAACTGTAATATGTCACATGCACACTGCTAGAGGGGAAGACATACAGAAAGCATGAAAAGACAAGAGAAGAAAGTACAACAAAGAGCCAAGATGATACAATAACAGAATCCATTGACAGCACAGTAGATGAAATGTCAGAGTTCAGAATGTACATAATTAAAATGATCTGCAAATCAATGACGTAAGGGAGCAATTACAGGCAACAACTGATCACTCCAACAAAGAGATGAGAGCAAATACAGGGACCAAAACATTACTTCAAGAAAGAGATAGAAATTCTGAAAAAAATGAACAGAAATTCTTGAACTTAAGGAAACAATAAACCAAATAAAAACTCAGTGGAAAGCATCAGCAACAGACTAGATAACTTGGAAGACAGAACCTCAGACAATGAAGACAAAATATACAATACTGAAAATAAAGTTGACCACATAGTGAAGATAGTAAAAAATCATAAACAGAACATCCAAGAATTATGGGATAACATCAAAAGACCAAATCTAAGATTTATCAGAATAGAAGAAGGTACAGAGACACAAACCAAAGGAATTCTCTTCAATGAAATAATATCAGAAAATTTCCCAAACGTGAAGAATAAATTGGAAAATCAAATATAAGAGGATTACAGGACACGAAATGTACAAAATTACAACAGATCTACACCAAGGCACATTATAATGAAAATGGTTAACATATGGAATAAAGACAAAATCCTAAAAGCGCCAAGAGAAAAGTTTCAGATTAAATATAGGGGAACCAGTTCAGATCTCAGCATATTTCTCAATCCAGACCTTCAAAGTCAGCCTCAGCAACGGCGAGGTGCTAAGCAACTCAGTGAGACCCTGTCTTTACATAAAACACGAAATAGGGCTGGGGATGTGGGGTTCAGTGTTCGAGCACCCCTGAGTTCAATCCCTAGTACCAAAAAAAAATACAACACCTTTTCATTTCAGACACTAGAAAAACTAGGGATAGTAGGAACATACCTCAACATCATAAAAGCTATCTATCCTAAGCCCAAGGCCAACATTACTCTAAAATTGAAAGCATTCCCTCTAAGAACTGGAACAAGACAGAGATGCCTTCCCTTATCACTCTTTTTCAATATAGTCCTTGAAACTCTAGCCAGAGCAATTACACAGACAAAAGAAATTAAAGGGCTATGAATAGGAAAAGAAGAACTCAAACTATCACTATTCACCAACATGATTGCATACTTAGAGGATCCAAAAAACTCCACTAGAAAACTTCTAGAATTAATAAATGAATTTAGCAAAGTAGAATATAAAATTAACACCCATAAATCACATGCATTTTTATATATCAGTGATTAACCCTCAGAAAGAGAAATTAGGAAAACTACCCCACTCACAATAGCCTCAAAAAAATAAAATACTTGGGAATCAGTTTAACAAAAGCAATAAAAGACCTATTCAATGAAAACTACAGAACACTAAAGAAAGACACTGAAGAAGACCTGAGATGATGCAAAGATCTCCCATGTTCTTGGATAGCAAGAATTAATATTGTCAAAATGGCCATACTACCAAAAGCACTATACAGATTTAATGCAATTCCAATTAAAATCCCAACAACATTCCTTATAGAAATATAAAAAGTAATCATGAAATTCATTTGGAAATACAAGAGACCCAGAAGAACCAAAGCAATCTTTGGCAAGAAGAGTGAAGCACGAGGCATCACAATTCATGACCTTAAACTATAGTACAGAGCCGTAACAAAAACAGCGTAGTACTGGCACCAAAATAGACATGTAAACCAATGGTACAGTATAGAAGACAGAGCCAAACCCACATAAATACAGTTCTCTCATACTAGACAAATGCACCAAAAACATACATTGGTGGAAAGATAGTCTCTTCAAAAAATGGTACTAAGAAAACTAGAAATCCATATGTAGCAAAATGAAATTAAACCACTATCTCTCACCATGCACACGGGTCAAGGACATAGGAATTAGACCAGAGACCCTGCATTTAATAGAAAAAAAAGTAGGCCTGATCTAATCATGTAAGATTAGATCCTGACTTCTTTAACCAGGCTCCTAAAGCACAAGAAATAAAATCAAGAATTAATTAAATGGGATGGATTCAAACTAAAAAACTTCTCAGCAAAGGACACAATCAATAAGATAAAGAGAGAGCCCATAGTGTGGGAGAACATCTTTACTACACACACATCAAATTGAGCACTAATTTCCAGGATATATAAAGAACACAAAAACCTTAACACCAAAAAAATAAATAACCCAATCAATAAATGGGCTAAGCAAGTGAACAGATACTTCTCTCAGAAGAAGATATACAAATGATCAACAGATACATGAAAAAATGTTCAACTTCTCTAGTAATTAGACAAATGTAAATCAAAACCATACTAAGATTTCATCTCACTGCAGTCAGAATGGAAATAATCAAAAATACAAGCAATAATAAGTGTTGGCAGGGATATGAGGAAAAAGGAACACTCATACATTGCTTGTGGCACTGTAAATTGAAGCAACCACAATGGAAAGCAGTATGGAGATTTCTCAGAAAATTCAGAATGGAACCACCATTTGACCCAGCTATCCCATTCCTAGGTTTATACCCAAAAGACATATAATCAGCATACTACAGTGACATGGGCGTGTCAAAGTTTACAGCAGCTCAATTCACAATAGCTAAACTATGGAACCAACCTATGTGCCCTTGAATATGAATGGATAAAGAAAATGTGAGCCGGGCATGGTGGCGCAAGCTTGTAATCCCAGCACTTAGGGCTGAGACAGGAGAATCACGAGTTCAAAGCCAGCCTCAGCAACAGCGAGGCACTAAGCAACTCAGTGAGACCCTGTCTCTACATAAAACACAAAATAGGGCTGGGGATGTGGCTCAGTGGTCAAGTGCCCCTGAGTTCAATCCCTAGTACCAAAAAAAAAAAAAATGTGGTATATATATTCAATGGAATACTTTAAAGAAGAATGAAATTATGGCATTTGCTGGTAAATGGATGGAGCTGGAGAATATCAGGCTAAGCAGAACAAGCCAATCCCAAAAAACCAAAGGCCAAATGTTTTCTCTGATATGTGGATGTTAATTCACAATGGGGTGGTGCTAGGGAAAAATAGTTACTTTAGATTAGGCAAAGGGGGCTGAAGGGAAGGGAGGGGACATGGAGATAGAAAAGATAGTAGAATGAAACAGACATTATTACCTTATGTACATATATGGTTGCATGACTGATGTGATTCTACAACATGTACAATCAGAAAAATGAGAAATTATACCCCATTTATGTATGATATATCAAAGTATACAAATGCATTCTAATGTCATGTATAACTAGTTAAAATAAATTAAAATTTTTTTAAATTGCAATAGTATTAAAAAAATTTTTAATCAAATTGTCAAATTTTTCCTTATGTTTCTTAATTTTATAAAAACTCACACACATTCATATATATACACACGCATACACATATGTTGTTTTATGTGAAAAAGAGTACAAAATTTAAATTAAAAGCTTTATTTGGTCAACTGTGAACATAAATTGACAAATTTGGCATAATGTGTTCCTGAACATGAATACTCAAATACAAATTTTGACAAACTCTCTGACAGATTAACAAAAGCTATTTCTTTCCTTATCATTATTATTCATTTCATTTCTTAATTACTAGTAAAAAATCGTTTGTCACATGAGAGAAGGGAGGTATTAAAAAATCATCTACTCCAGGCTGGAGAGATAGCTCAGTGGTAAAGCACCTCCTTAGCATGCATGAGGCCCTGAGTTCAATCCCCATTACCACATAAAAAAATAAAATAAACAATAAAGTGACATATATATGTGTGTGTGTGTATATGTATGTATGTGTGTGTGTGTGTGTGTGTGTATATACATACATATACTCCATATATATACTCATTTATATATATCATCTACTCCAATTGTCACATATGCACTTGTATCAAGTTTCCTTTCACTATTTTGGAGGTTATATATTTTATTTCTATTCTTTGGAAAATTATTCTTAAAATTGTAACTCATACATTGAACTTAAACTAATGTAGAGATATTACTCTATTCTCCTCCAAAATAATTCAAGGATGTCAAAATGAATGAATTCTAATCCCACTCTCCCATCCTGCACTTTATTGTTGATGATAATTTCAGATTCAATTTGTTTTTAATTTTTCCCATGATTTCATCATTCATGCTGAATGCATAGATTTAACAAAATGTAATATTAATTTCTTTTTAACACATTATTTTCTGCTCTCCACTTATTATTTTTTTAGTTGTGTTTCCTTCTTCCTAGAGTTCTTTCAGACTTGTTTTGTTTTGTTTTTTGTTCTTTTATTTTTACTCATGATTAACAGTTTAGCAGGAAATTGATCTCTACGCTATCTTTTTTTTTTTTAATATTTTTTTAGTTGTAGATGGACACAATATCTTTATTTACTTTTATGTGGTGCTGAGGATCGAACCCAGTGCCTCATGCATGCAAGGCAAGTGCTCTACCACTAAACTACAATCCCAGCCCTCTATACTATCTTAAAGATGCCACTGCCATGAATTCTTAAATTATACCTAAATACTTACTTCCTCTTCTCCTTCATCTTCTCCTTCATCATCATCATCATCTTCTCCTTCTTCATAAAGTGGTGGGGGTAAAGGCCCAAGGATATCTTCCTCCATAAGATTAACTGGTTCTCCTACCATTTTAGGGGGTAAAGGAGGGCCAATTAACTCATCAGATGAAGAGTCAGAACTGTCTTCACTTTCACTGCTACTGGTGTCCCTAAAAATGAAGAAAAAAGAAATTACGTGCCTCTGCTACTATAAACTCTGCCTCCAGATATACTGTATTATTCAGGATATTCTGCCTCTTCTAACAACTGAGTTTTCAAATGTTTTTAAATTTGTAATTCAAACATTAAATGTATAACTTATAATTTGGATCTAGAATGTCACCAAAAGGCCTCTGTTGAAGGACTGGTCCCCAAGCAATGTTCAGAGGGGGGGCTTTGGGGAAGTGAATGGATCATGAGGGCTCTAATCCCATCAATGGAATAATTTACTAATGGGTTCATACATGAATGTGCTATTAGAAAGTGGGGTCCAGTTGGAGGAAAGGTCATAAGGGCGTGCCTTTGAAGAGTATGTCTTGTCCCTGGCCCTTTCTTCACTCTCTTTGCTTCCTGGCCATATGAGTTGAGCAACTTTGCTCTGCCATGCCCCTCACATATGATTTTCTGTCTCATTACAGACTCAGAAACAGTGGAGCAAGCTGACCATGAACTGAAACCATGAGCCAAAATAAATCTTTCCTGCATTTAAGTTATTTATGTTAGGTATTCTGTCAATGTAATGAATTATCTTACCCAAACATAAAATCAAAGATAACAAGTCACAGCAACTGTACATTAGAGATTCATTAAATCATTGTTACTTGTAAAGAGAACAGAATGTATAAGAAAAACTACAAAATACTAGAACCATAAGAGTAAAAACCTTTGAGATAACCAATGCCTCTATTAATTATATCTGAATTGAATCATTGCCACAAGAGCAAATAAAGTCATTCATGTAACAGAGTTAGTATTACTCCTAAAATGTTCTGATACAAATCCTAAACAACAAATTATTTCTGAGCAGTAATCCAAGTTTGTCAAACTGCCAACATTTTAAGTTAAAAATAGCAATCTTGGATTCTAAAACACACCTTTTCTAAGGCATATACTGATTCCCATTTATTTATTTTTCCCCAGCACGGGGGACTGAACCCAGGACCTCACATGCCAGGCAAGCCCTTCCTACTTCTTTTATTTTTATGAGACAGGGTTTCACTAAATTGTCCAAGCTGGCCTCAAATTTGCAATCCACCTACTTCAGCCTCCTGAGGAGCTGGGATTACAGATGTGCACCACCTTGTCCATCAGCCATTTTTTTTTAATCTAAAATATTTTGAGACACTTATAACTGTATTTCTAGGCATTTCCAGAACCACCAATATCACCAATACCTCCCTCCCATCCCTAAAGAGTTAAGAATTCAGCACTCCTAACAGTATCAACTAATCTTTTTTAATTTTTCAAATATTTTGTAAGATTAAAAGCATCAGAACCTTCTAATACAGTATCTCAGGTATGTTAGCTGAGATAACATAAAGCAGAAATTTATGTTTTGTTCACTGTTCTTTCCAGCATCTAAATGATGCTTGACATACAGAAGGTACTCAACAATTACTGAAGGAAAAGATGAGATTTTTCTTTTTACTTTCATCTAGGTTCAACAACAGAGGGAATACATTCTCACATACACATTATCCTTACACAAAGAGCTTAAAAAAAAACCTCCTTAAAGATTTGAGCTGTAGGGGCTGGGGTTATGGCACAGTGGTAGTGTGCTCGCCTAGCACGCGGGAGGCACTGGGTTAGATCCTCAGCACCACATAAAAATAAAATAAAGATATTCTGTCCACCTACAACTAAAAAATAAATATTTAAAAAAAAAAGATTTGAGCTGTAGTGGTCAGCTTACCACATCCAGCCCCACAGGCGTTCTTTCTTAATTGAAGAGTTTAAGCTTAATTCTCCATGAGGATCTTTGCACTGAGTTCTCTTTGCCAGATCACTTTCCATAGTTTGTTACATGGCTTCCTTCTCATCATTCAGGATTCCTCAACTGTCACCACCTCAAACAGGCCTTAGAGCCCATCTTTTCTAAACTTTCACACATCCCAAGTCACCATTACCTTAATTACCTTACTTTGCTCATCTTCATTGTATGCATGCTAAATTATCTAATTGATCTTTTATTTGTTTATAGTCTATTGTCCATTCCCTAAAAATACTCCACCCCAAATATGAGGTCAATGAGAACAGAGTTCTTACTTGACTCACTAAGTGCTATACCCCCAGTTCCTAAAACAGTGTCTACTCCACAATGCTTAATTAATAACTATTGAATGATTCAATAAAATATTGTTATTTACTCTCATCAAATTATCTCCCTTGTAAGTAAAGCACAACTTTCAAGCTATATGTATTTAGAAGTCACAGAACTTTTTAATGCAAATTTATTCAAACCCTCTAGAGCTCTAAATTAAAATGTTGATCCTCAGCATCCATGCTAAGTATTAACTAATTCAGAAACAAACATCAAACTGAGAATTAAACTGATCTATGCTGATTTCATGGCTGATTATCCAGCCCTAATACCCACATAAAATCTGGAGAGAATGCATTAAGTTTTATGCAGTTTCAAACTCCATTTCTGATATTTTGCTTCTAATGTACCCAAACAAATCAAAGTCCATGAAATTATTTCCAAAAACATCTCTGAGAGAAAACAGAATATATTCCATATTTAAAATATGCCTTGATTCAATGTGGTGCCAAAACATGAACTAGAGCATGAGAAATAGCATGTACTGGATGAGAAAACAGACAAGTATCAAATCCTACATTTTCACAGAAGACCTTTATTTGCAGGGGAGGGAGGCATGATATACTGGGGATTGAATTCAGGGGCACTCAACCACTGAGCCACATCCCCAGCCCTATTTTGTATTTTATTTAGAGACAGGGTCTCACTGAGTTGCTTAGCACCTCGCCATCCAGCCTCAGCCTCCTGAGCAGCTGGAATTACAAGCATGCGCCACCATGCCTGGCTCCTAGAAGACTTTTTAAAAAGATTTTAATAAGCATTAAAGAATGTCTATAGTTGTACAATTTCAATTTAGGAACTAAATCCATAAACAAATTGTTTTCCTACTAATATCTTAAGAGGAAATGCAAATGCCTAACACTTTCTCCCTTATATATTAGGAATAGGTGCATAAATATTTCTCTCCTATCCTAAAGCAGTATTTCATAGGATAAAGGACATATTTCTTCCCTATGATTTTTTTCTTTTTCTACTTTTTTAAAATTTATTTATTCATTCATTCATTCTAATCAGTTATACATGACAGCAGAATGCATTTTGATTCATTGTATACAAATGGAGCACCACTTTTCATTTCTCTGGTTGTACACAATGTACAGCTGCACCATATGTACAGTCATACATGTCTTCCCTGTGATTTTTGAATAGCAACTTGTATTTATACAATAATTCCATAAGGGCAATAAAATTGGCAGTGTTAGATTAAATGTCTCAGAACCAAATTTAAATAATATTGCAGATTTTCAAAAAATTATTTACATGTTGTGTGAAACAGACTCTCAACATACCACAAAGAAGAAGAAACTAAACTGATAGCCATTAAAAATACATAAATGAGGGGCTGGGATTGTAGCTCAGCGGTAGAGCGCTTGCCTCGCATGCGTGAGGCCCTGGGTTCAACCCTCAGCACCACATCAAAAGAAATAAAATAAAGACATTGTGTCCATCTACAACTAAAAAAATATTTTAAAAAATAAATAAATAAAATAAAATACATAAATGAGCCGGAAGTAGTGGCGCATGCCTGCAATCTCAGCAACTCAGGAGGCTGAGGCACAAGAATTACAAGTATGAGCAAGTTAGTGAGATCCTCTCAAGTTTTTAAAAAGGGGGGCAGGAGGTGGTACTGGGGATGTAGCTCAGTGGTAGAGCACCCCTGGGTTCAATCCCTAGCACGGAAGAAAGCAAATTAAAGAAAGGCAAAGATCCAGGCAAGATGACACATGATAGATAGAAACCTAGTGTGTGAATGAGCGGACAGGGATCAGGATAGAAAATCAGATGAATTCCCTGACAGAGAAATAGAAGGGGGCAGGGAGAATGGAGAAGGAAATTCTGCATAAAACTTTATCCAAATCTCTGTTGAGTTCTTAAAAACACATGCATAGGATATTCTCCAAACAGCCCAAGAAAGTCTAAAAGAATATTACTGACTTCAGCTTTAAAATGCCTAAACGAGGGGATGTCATTAATTTCAAACATTTTCTCTGCCTAGTTATATTGTTACATTTTTCTTAATATAAAAGATTTTTTTAAAAAAACTACTAAGCTGGGCTGGGGTTGTGCCTCAGTGGTAGAGCGCTTGCCTAGCATGTGTGAAGCACTGGGTTTGATTCTCAGCTCTACATATAAATAAATGAATAAAATAAAGATCCATAAACAACTAAAAATATTTTTTAAAAAAACTACTAAGCATTTTGAAAGCCACAGGCATAAGGGCCTTTAAAAGTCCTTAGATAATGTACATTGTCTTATTATTTGTATTTACAAAAGTAAAGGCCAGTTTGTAAAGTAAAGTAAAGGGAATTCTCTGTTCAAGTGATTTTCCCTTAAGGAAAAAGGTCACCATGCCCTTTTCAGAATTAGTAAAGACCGCTGTCCACAGTGCCAATGCATAGTACTTTTGGTAAAAAAAAAAAGAAGTGGCCATTTGTCTGATATCTCTGGAAAAGTAAAATCTGATAGTGTTTGCTGATCTCTAGTTAGAAATGAGTATCTTTGAAAAGAAAGAATAATCTTCTTAGAAAAAAACAAAATCATGATTTTTATCCTCCTTTCATTCTTTGCGATAAGTAACTAGATCAGTTTTATTATCTCATGTAAACACAAACCTCTAAATGGGAATGAAATAAGTAATCTAATCAAAGCACTAAGGAATTTTTAAGCTGGTAGGTCCTTATGAATAGGTTTCTTAGAACCTAGAACATTGAATGGTCCATTGGCAGGACTTCTTAAACTTTTCCCAAAAAAATAATCCAGACAGGCAAAAAGTTAGTATCAGTCAGACTCCTATGGCCTTATAAAAGGTATTTGATTTCTGGACATTTACATGTATTTCCTCAACTTGAAACATCATTAAAAGTCTTAATTTACTAATGATTTAAGTATGGAAAATATCAATACATGAGGGATAACTAAATACCCAACTACAGCCAAGTGGTTCCAATAACTCCCAGAACATGACTCTCATTCACAATTTGTCATTATTCAAGAAGTTCCCTAACCCAGAGTTTAGAGATCAGAAAGTAATAAAATTGAATTCTAAGCTTCCCAGGAACCATGGTACTGGTATTCTATGTGCCTAATAAAAGAAGTACTTAGAAAAGAAAGTGATTTTTTTATACAAGTGCTAAATTCTAGAAAAAAGATAGTATATGCATTCTAATAAAGTAAAAAACATTGTGTATTGTATTCTTCATAAATACAGACATTCTTGAAATGCACATTTTTTTTAAATAGGCTTTAATTAGGCCACAGAAAGTTTTATTGTTTTTGTTTTTGGTACCGGGGATTGAACTCAGGGGCACTCAACCACTGAGCCACATTCCCAGCCCTTTTTATATTTTATTTAGAGACAGTATCTCACTGAGTTGCTTAAGGCCTCACTAAGTTGCTGAAGCTGGCTTTGAACTCATGATCCTACTGCCTCAGCCTCCCGGGTGGCTGGAATTTCAAGTGTGTACCACCACACCCAGCTCAGAAAGTTTTTTGTTTTTGTTTTTATTTTTTTTTAACAGGACCAAAACAGGCTTTTATTCTGAGAAATACGCTCCCGGACCAGTTCCCCGCCCAGTCACCAGGCTCAAACAGGTCAGGAAAAAGGCCCAGAAAGTTATTTTTAATAATAACATGATTCAATACACAGAAACAGCTTAAAGAATCCTATAAAAGATACAGAAAATCTACATTTAATATATTTGATATTAATATATTACCAACTGAGCTTTTGACCAATCTATTTTATCTGTCATGCACTACTCATTTGAGGCCTTCTGAGATAGTGGTAAGTAAACTTCCATTCTTTGATCAATGAAATGCAATAATATTTGTATTACATTTTCTTGATTATTATTTCAATCTTTATATTTTATACTTAAAATGTCAATCGTATTTTTTTTTTTTTGGTACTTTGGATTGAACTCAGGGGTACTCAACCCCTGAGCCACATCCCCAGCCCAATTTTGTGTTTTATGTAGAGACAGGATCTCACTGTGTTGTTTAGCACCTCGCCATTGCTGAGACTGGCTTTGAACTTGTGATTCTCCTGTCTCAGCCTCCCAAAATGCTAGGATTACAATCGTGTGCCACCGCACCCAGCTCGTAGTTCTTCAATCATTTAAATCACTAATGGTAAAATGCTTGGGTTTTGGGTTGGCTAAATTGGGTGTGTTACTTGTTTTTAAAGTTTTATTGGAATATAGTCACACCAATTCCTTTATGCATTACCTATAGCAGAGCTGAGTAGCTGAAAAAGAGATTATATGGTTTCTAATGCCTAAAATAGTTGCTATCTGATTGTTATGATTTAGATCTAAAATTTTCCCCAAAAGCCATATGCTAAAGGCTTTTTCCATCCTATATAACTACTACAGTAGTGGAAACTTAGTAACTAATTGGAATAGGTGGGTCACTGAGCATGTGCCTTGGAAAGGCATATCTTTTCCTAGGGGCCTTGTGCTCATGTGTGCAAGTGCACGCACACGCACGCGCTCTCTCTTTCCCTCTCTCTCTCCACCCCTCTTTCCATCTTGACTCATAGAAGGCAAGCTGCTTTCTTCCACCATACCCATCAGGCATAATGTTCTACTCACCTCAGGCCCAAAGTAATGGAGTCAGTCAACCATGACCTGAAACCTCTGAAATAGTGAGTCAAAATAAATCTTTCCGGGCTGGGGTTATGGCTCAGCGGATGAGCGCTTGCCTCGCATACGTGAGGCACTGGGTTCGATCCTCAGCACCACATAAAATGAATAAAGATATAAAAAAAAAATAGCACATTAATAAAAAAAAAAGATTTAAAAAAAATAAATAAATCTTTCCTCCTTTAAGTTTATTTTCTCAGATATTTTTGTCACAGCAATGAAAAGCTAACTAACATAGATAGAAAAAGTTTGCTAACCACTGGTCCTTATTAATATATTCAAAGCTACCCATATGCTCCTGAGAATACACACAGGTATTGGGGTTGAACTGTTACAAAAAGAAAGACTCAGGGCAGGCAGAGTGGTGCACACTTGTAATCCCAGCAACTCAGGAAGCTGAGAAAAGAGGACTGAAAGTTTGAGGCTAGCCTCAGCAACTTATCATGGCCCTCAGAAACTTAGCAAAACCGTGCTTCAAAATAAATAATAAAAAGGGCTGAGTCAGGCATGGTGGCACATGCCTATAATCCCAGCGGCTCAGGAGGCTGAGACAAGACGATTGCGAGTTCAAAGGCAGCCTCAGCAAAGCAAGGCACTAAGGAACTCAGTGAGAACCTGGGATGTGGCTTAGTAGTTGAGTGCCCCCTGAGTTCAATCCCTAGTACCCCCCTCAAAAAAAAAGGGCTAGGGTGTTGCTCAGTGGTAAATTGTCCCAGGGTGTAACCCCCATTACCGAAAAATTAAAAGGGAGACTTAGACTTCTAGTCCCATTCTGCTTCCCTACAGAAACAAACTCTAGAAAATGCCAAGATTATTATAAAGTTAAGATTCTGCTCCAGAGTCTAGACTGAGATACTAAAGATCTACACCATTGACTAGGTGAGCAAAAAAAAAAAAAAAATGAAATTATATGAGTGATATTTTTGTATTTATACTTTTTCTCCAAGAATAGAAAAAGTCAATTCAATGGTAGATTTTGCCTAGCATATTATATTTAAACAATGAAAAGTTTATGGAAACAATTTGACAATTAAAAATATATCTAGGGCAGGGGATATAGCTCAATGACAAAAGGCTTACCTAAAATGCACAAGGCCCTGGGTTTGATTCTCAGCACCACAAAAATAACAACAATAATAATCTAAACATTAGATTTTTTTATTATTCCATCCAGATTTGGTATCTATGTATGTCATGCTCTTTAAAGTTCTTAATAATTAGGTTAGAATTAAATTTCACTTTAATTTTTTAAATGCACATATTTAAACATTATATCATATGGAATACTTTTTTAAAATCCCATTGAGCTGGACGAAGTGGCACATGTCTATAAACCAAGCAACTCAGGAGGCTAAGGCAGAAGAATCACAAGTTCAAAGCCAGCCTCAGCAAAGAAATTTAGCCCTAAGAAACTTAGACCCTGTCTCAAAATAAAAAATATAAAGAGCTGAGGATGTAGCTCAGTGGCAAAGTATCTCTGGGTTCAATCTCTAGTAACAAATAAATAAATAGAATCCCCTTGATTTCAATTGGACACAGAACTTTTTCATGGCCTAGGGATAGATAATTACCTCTCATATAAGCTTTTCTTAGGGGGAGAGGAGGGGTTGGGGACCAGGGATTGAACTCAGGGGCACTCAACCACTGTGCCACATCCCCAGTCCTATCTTGTATTTTATTTAGAGACAAGGTCTCACGAGTTGCTTAGCACTTCACTTTTGCTGAGGCTAGCTTTGAACTCTGGATCTTCCTGCCTCGGCCTCCTATATAAGTTTTGTTTTGTTTTGTTTTTAATATTTTTTAGTTGTTAATAGACCACTTTTTTCATTTTTTTATTTTTTATTTTTTGGTACTGGAAATTGAACTCAGGGGCACTCTACCACTGAGCCACATCCCCAGCCCTATTTTGTGTTAAATGTAGAGACAGGATCTCACTGAGTTGCTTAGCACCTTATCATTGCTGAGGCTGGCTTTGAACTCTCGATTCTCCTGTCTCAGCCTCCCTAAGTGCTGGGATTACAGGCTTGCACCACCGTGCCCAGCTTTGGACCTTTATTTTATTTATTTATATGTGGTGCTGAGAATCGAACCCAGTGCATCACACATGCTAGGCAAGTGCTCTACCACTGAGCCACAACCTCAGCCCCTATATAAGCTTTTATTATCGGAAACTTTGTATAAATTGTGTTATGAACACCTAGAAAAATAATAGTCAAATAGAAGCCTTCTGAGAGAATCAGGCACCTGGATAATGATTTTGAGCAATCTCTGGTCATATTTGAGCCTGACGGTATGGGTTCGATATCTTCACTTTGTCTTCTTAATTCTTTCTCTCTGTTCATTTCTTCTTCTTTTTCTCTTGCTTCTGAAAAGATTTTTTTAAAAAATTCCAACAGTTAGACTTCAAAACTTAAAATGTGACTTACAGCATTACCAGTAATAGTAAATAAGCCATGGCACAGTCACTATGGAGAACAGTGTGATAGTTCCTTAAAAAGTTAAACGCAGAATTACCACCTGATCCAGCGATTCACTTCTAGAAAAAAATCTATTCAGAAAAATTGAAAGCAGGATTTTAAAAAGGTGTCTGTACATCCATGTTCATAGCACCATTACTCACAACAGCTAAAATGTGGAAGGAACCAAAGTGTCAATCCACAGAGGAAAGGATAAGCAAAATGTGGTATATCCATACAATGGAATATTATTCAGGCCATGAAAAGGAAATTCAAGCTGGATGAACCTCAAGGATGCTGTGCAGTGAAATAAATCAAAGAAAGATAAATACTGTGAGTATTTATTAAATAATAAATTACTGTGAGTGAAATAAATCAAAGAAAAATACTGTATGATACCAATACAAATATTATATGATGCATGAGGTGATACACAGTAGCCAAAATCAGAGACAAAAAGCAGAACAGTGAGTTGCTATGAGATGGGGGAAGGGGGAACAAGAAGTTATTATTTAATCGATATAGTTTTAGTTTTATGAGATGAACAAAAGCAATAGAGATGAATGGTGGTGACAGTTGCACAAAACTAAACACTTAAAAAATGGTTAGGATGATCAATTTTGTCCTGTATTTTACCATAATAAAGTTGAAAAAAAAAATCACTAACCTAAATGAGCAATAGGAAAAACTGAACAAATTTACTGCATACCAACATAAAATGCAACCAATAAAAATAGATAGAATGGGCTGAGGTTGTGGCTCAATGGCAGAGCACTTGGCTCGCACGTGTGAGGCACTGGGTTCGATCCTCAGCACCACATAAAAATAAGTAAACAAAATAAAGACATTGTGTCCATGTATATATTTAAAAAAATAGATGGAAAATGTAGAAATGTGGGAAATATTAACAGATTTGCTGAGCAAAATTAGCAGGTGAATGGTTTATGAACCATGAAGGCACTACATAAAACGATATAGAAGGTGATATGTAAAAGACTCCAGAGGTGAGATTTTAGGTAATTTACTTTGTAACATTTTAAATAAGAAACTGTGTTTTGTTCATTTCTGAATTTCCTACATTGGATTTTTAGTCAAGACTATCTACCAAAATCCTAAAAATTTTTCTCCTTTATTTGAAATTTCTAGAGTTATTTTAAAAAGGGAAAAAAAGTTATTCACAAAATTTAATATTTTTCCTCTGATAATTTCACTTGGCAACTGGGGAAGGCACATAGGTAGGAAAAGAATTATGTGGCACACATGTCTAATCTCAGCTACTCAGGAGGCTTAGGCAAGAGGATCATAAATTCAAGGTCATCCTCAGCAATTCAGCAAAATCCTATTTCAATGGGGCTGGGGTGGGGCTCAGTGGTAGAGCGCTTGCCTAGCATGCATGAGGCACTGGGTTCGATTCTCAGCACCACATATAAATAAATAAAATAAAAGTCCATTGACAACTAAAAAAAAAAAAAAGTATAAAAAAATCCTATTTCAAGATAGAAAATAAAAAGGGCTGGGATGTAGCTTAGTGGTAGAGCATTCCTCTGTTCAATCCCCAGTACTGAAAAAATAAATAAAAAGAATTATATAGTTTGATTCTCAGTTGCTACCTTTCTCAATAACCTCAGATAAATCTTTCACACTTTGTCCTTCATTTGATAATGAAATACAATACTGTACATCCAGTTAACTGCGAAGGACATTTATTAACTGCAATGTTGTATTCTTTAGTGCCTTGTTGCTGGAATATGAAAGAAGAGGAACAAAGAGAAAACCAGCAATTATCAACAAGGAACTAGTCTTTCAGGTAGAATGTGGAAGACAAAATCCCTCTGGGAAGAGGTAAGGCAAATACTAGTTTCAGCACATGTTGATTTTTCTGCTCTCTACTGAACTGATGTGGGTCAGGAGTCAATAATTCTGTATTCTTCTATGGATAAGGCTGAAATTGGTTTTTTTTGGTACCTGGGATTGAACTCAGAGGTACTCGACCACTGAGCCACATCCCCAGCCCTACTTTGTTTTATTTAGAGACTGGGTCTCACTGAGTTGCTTAGCACCTCACTGTTGCTGAGTCTGGCTTTGAACTTGCAATTCTCCTGACTCAGCCTGTCTCCTGACTTGTATTCCCTGCCTCCCAAAGTGCTGGGATTACAGGGGTGTGCCACCGCACCCTGCGAGGCTGAAATTTTTTTTAAAACAGAAGCATAGTATCCAGATTTTAGAATGAGCCAGCTTAGCGCCTACCCTCATCCTGCTTTCAGTCATCCCTCCACCACGTACAGGTTGAGGGGACATTTGTACTCTCAGCTTATCCCACAAGTCTTCGGACCAATTTTGTCCCTAATAAAGAAGATAATGAGACAGAAAATTATTAGCTGCCTACAACAGATAATTTCTGCCTCAGCATCTTTTCCTAAGAAAATTATAATTTTCTCCATATAGAAGGCACCATTATGCTTCAGACAAAGCTAGGCCCCTCCTTATAGCTACTCTTTTTAAGTAACAATTTGTTTTGTTTTGTTTTTAAAAAAGCATCCCATATGTATACAACTTTAAGTTAACAGCAAACTATCCAAAACTACCATGTCCCATCTAGACTGATTCACAGAAACTGCAGATTCCAGTAAAAGTAATCAACACCTGAAAATTTCAGAGCTAATCACTATAGTAACTACTTAAATAGGAAGAAGTGAGTTAAGATAAAATGTAAAGGAAATAAAATTACTAGAAATATAAGTTAAAATACATGTTTTCTCGTCATGATATTCTCCTTACCCACAGGACTGAAATCTTGCTGAAATGTTTCATTTAGCTTCTGTTAAGTTTTAACTCCTCATTGGCCTACCAATTTCATAAAAATTTAATTTTAAATCTGTTTAATGACAAAACACTAAGAAATAAGAAACTAGATGAGAATGTTTCAATTACATTAACTACATTTCTCCATTAAATATTCAGGGATATAACTACTATGGATCAAGCTGTTAGGCACTGTACATATGAAAACAAAGAACAAGGTTGTAGCATTAGACATTAACAATATTAAAATAAATTTATAATTTTTTAAAGTTTTATAAAAATACAAGCAAGGAACAATTATGATGCCAAGAGATATTTTTAAAATTCCAATAAAAGGTAAAACACAACATAGACGCATAGGATGAAGAATTTAGTTGGAGAGGAAAAATGTTTCAGGGAAAAATAACTTCTAAAGCTTGTCTAATTTCTGAAATTTCTGCAACAGTGTCTCTTTTCAGGATTAAGTCATCCATTGAAATTATATTCAAATCCTAACTTAAAAGTTTTTTCCAGTCAAGTAACAGAAAAAAATTCATAATTCATCCAAAGCATAGCCACACCCAAATTAAATGTCTGAATAAAAAAAATTTTTCTTCCCCATTTATTTCCTCATGATTTTTAAGAGTCTGTTTTTCATGTCTTTCAGGAAAATAAGGGACATATTAAAACAATTTGTATAACTTCCAGACATTTCAAAACACATATTTTATTAAGATTTTATAGTAATTCATCCTTTCTACTAGAGCATTTAGCAACCAAAACAGTTCACACCCACATACAAAGACAATTAAACTTACTATTAAGAGTGCTGAGGTCTTATTTCCCCAAGTGTGAATTAATGCCCAGGTAAAGACCCCAATACCAATCATGCAATTAATAATGCCTATGTTAAAATTGGTCAATTTTAAAGCCAAACAGTACATCAATCCAATTGTCTGAATGTAATTTAATTGCCAAAATTGGGCAAACACAAAAATAATGTCTCCCAATAAATAATTTCCTGACGTGATGATTACTACCATATTCCAATAAATTATCCCAAATCACATTTTCCATTTACATACTAAAGCTAAGCAAATCTTTCGAACAGACTTTCAATGTAGATTAAAATCAGGGATAGAAACAGCAGTCCAAGTCCAAAAATATAATACTAAATCCAGAAAGTTTAATGTATTTAACTTGTTCAAAAATATCTAAGAATAGTCTTGAGACAATTTTTCAGAAATGTAAAAACGTAATGACTCCCTGAAATTTTGCTTAGGTGGAGTGCATACAGGCTTGATGAAGAAAAATCATGGAATTAAATATGATACATAAAGGGCTGGGATTGTGGCTCAATGATAGAGCGCTTGTCTCGAAGGTGTGAGGCACTGGGTTCGATCCTCAGCACCACATAAAAAGTAAATAAAATAAAGATATTGTGTCCATCTACAAGTAAAAATATATTTTTTTAAAAAATGATACATAAGCCAGGCATGGTGGCACACACCTGTAATCCCAGCACTTTGGGAGGTTGAGACAGGAGAATTATGAGTTCAAAGCCAGCCTCAGCAACAGGGAGGCACTAAGCGACTCAGTGAGACCCTCTCTCTACATAAAACATAGAAGACCGCTGGGGATGTGGCTCAGTGGCCGAGTGCCCCTGAGTTCAACCCTCAATACCAAAAAAAAACAGAAAAAATGATACATATAGGGCTGGGGATATAGCTCAGTTGGTAGAGTGCTTGCTTAGCATGTACAAGTCCCTGGGTTCAATCCCCAGTACCACCAAAAAAAAAAAAAAAAAAACGGTATGTATAAGGTATACACTACTGTTTTACAAGATACTAGGCCCAACATATTAATCCCTCCTAAAATAGACCTTATCACCTCCACCTAACAGAGAATTTAAGGATCAGACATTTGACAACCCATCCAGTTTTATTCATCTAGTAGATGGTGGGGCTGAACTTCAAACCTAGATTCTCCAACTCCATATGCCAAGCTCTTTCCAGTGGATTGTGCCATCTTAAAATGGTCTCCAGATAATCAGGATTTTTTTTAAGGGTAGTATTACAATTTTAAATACAATTCAATTTTCTCAAATATATAGTAAGAACCCATTTTGCTGGAGACCACAAAACTCATATACCTAAATAAGCTATATCCCTGATCAAAGCATTTTTTATGACATGCATAAAGAACTAAATACAAGATACCAGAATTTTGACAGTATAAGCATTCATGAAAATGTTTATAAATGCTTGAAATGTTTGTAAATATACCTCAGTGGACATATCTTTGTATCTCATCTGATATTAAAATTGATTTTTTAGATGTGACAATAGCATTGTGGTATATAATACAAAATACAAATGATCTTTGTCCCCAGATCCCACCACAGAGCCCCTAAAACCTTTGGAATTTCCTGAGTGGTAGGAACTGTCTTTTGTTATTCATTATGGGACCCTTTTGATCACACTTTATGCTGAGGTGAATTAGGGTAGGTCCCCTAGACAGGGAACTACACTGAGAAAAAAAAAGGGAGTGGCTATAGATTAAGTTCTATAAAACCTCTGGAAAACTACAGTTGAACTTCAGGGTTACTAAACATGTGGAGGAGTTTAGGAACTGGTGTACCTTGCATCTACCTAAACCCATACCTTGTCCACTACACCACTTCACCTGGCTGTTCATCTCTATCCTTTAGAACATCCTTTATAAACCATTAAATGTTAATTAAAGTGTTTCCCTAAGCTCTATGAGCTGTCCTAGAAAATTATCAAATAGAGGAGGCAGGGGGTCATGAGAAGCTCAATTTATAGTCAGTTGATCAGAGAGACAGGGCATAATCTGGGACCTGCAATTAACATCTGAAGTGATAGCAGTACTGTGGAGGTCTCCAGGTAAGTAGTTTCCAAAATGAATTGAGTTGCTAAAAACCCAGTTGGTGTTTATAAATTGCTTCTTGTCAGAAGAAAAACTCCCACACATTTGGTGTTAGTTGTTAAATATGTGAGAAAAGGAAAAACATTTTGGTTTTTCCTGTCTTAGAAAGCATTCTGGTTAAGGGTAGGAGTTGTGGCTCAGTGGTAGAACACTTGCCTAGCATATGTGAGGCACTGGGTTTGATTCTCACCACATATAAATAAATTAAATAAATAAAAAATAAAGGTCCATTGACAACCATATATATATATATATATAGTTATAGTTATATATATATATATAAAAGTATTCTTAACTTTTTTTAAAAGGCTCCTTATTGCTATTTGATACATGCTAAAATATTTGTAGATGAAACAGTAGGTCTAGAATTTACCTCAAAGTAATCAGAGAAACAAAGCAAAGGGAACAGTAGCTATTTTTTTTTTCTTTTTGGACTGGCGATTAAGCCTAGGGGTACTTTACCACTAAGCTATATCCCCAGACCTTTTTAATTTTTATTTTGAGTCAGGGTCTGGCTAAGTTTCTGATGGTCTTGTTGAGTCTGGCCTTGATTGCGATCCTCCTTTCTTAGTCTCCCAAATCACTGAGATTACAGGCCTGTGCCACCAAGCACAGGTGATACAGTAGTTAACTGTTACAGTAGTTAAAATCTGAATGATAGGTAAATGGTAGTTCACATTTACCATTTGAAATTTCATATAACAAAGATTAAAAACAAAATAGTGTATGTACATAGCTGTCTTTTTAAAACACACACGCACATGCAGTTTTCTTCCAAAGACCAAAAATATTTTGTTTTAAGCTCACAGCCTAAATGTTAGATATTACTACTAAACCATTTGTCATTTTTAAACCAACAATGACAAGTACAAGTAACAATATTCATTTAAATTAAATTTTTCCAAGAGTCCTGCCTGCCTGTTTGCTAGCCCCTTCTCTAGTGTAAGAATGAGCTGAATCAGATCCAAAGAAAGCAGAAGAGTCAGTCTTCTCCGAAGACTCTGAGGTGGTACCTAGAACTGCCAACCATCTGGTATCAAACCAGTCTGGAAATTAAGGCCTTCATTAAATGTCTGATATAACTCATTAAAGCAGGGATTCAACAGCAGCAGCCACATTCACTGTATGTCTCAATTTTCTATACTGTCTGGGTC
This sequence comes from Geosciurus inauris, assembly GCA_004024805.1. Classification (NCBI taxonomy): domain Eukaryota; kingdom Metazoa; phylum Chordata; class Mammalia; order Rodentia; family Sciuridae; genus Geosciurus; species Geosciurus inauris. The sequence goes on from PVHX01004361.1 coordinate 64,830, forward strand.
AACAGTCAGTGGTGCATACAGCTCTGAGAGCCACCTCTGGCCCAGCCTTCCAAATACTGGTTCCGCTGTAAGCAGGAAAGAAAAAAATGAAATGAGAGTCAGACAGAGGTGGGAGGAGAGGTAATAAAGAAAATGCTATTCTGATTCCTATAGATTAATTGAGAACCCTTATTTGTTCTCAAAACACACTTTTAAAATGTTTTAGAATGCAGACCTTCTTATCCTATTTAGGTGCAGCTTTTACCATGTTTAAAAAGAAAAAAAAAATTCAAGTTCTTTTGCAAAAGAACCAGCACATATAGTCCTTTAAAACTTTGAAAATATTTTTCTGTCTTTTAACTGTCAAAATAGTTTTGGAAAGTATATACAGTATTTTCACCAATAAAAGGAAAAGGACAAATATCTGAGCTTCTTACCCAGTGTTTTCCGACTTCTTTCCACAGCTGTTCTTCGAGTTTGCTCAAACATAGCTTCCAAGTCAAATGTGCGAGCTTTTTTTCCTAAAACAGGAAGAAGTGACAGACTATAACTGTCTTAAAATAAGCTGACCAAACTTCAGATACTTAATAATTACTAACTGATCAATAACCACTTAGGCTGTCTACTTTCTATCATTACTCCAAATAAGAAGAAAAAAATAATCAAGGAAGAAAGAATTTAGATTACAGAGGATTTTAATTTAACCTTTTATTTTACTTTATTTTATTTTATGTGCTGCTGAGGATCAAACCCAGTGCCTCATCAGTGCTAGGCAAGTGCTTTACCACTGAGCTACAGCCCCAGCCTACAGAGAATTTTTAATGGCAATCTCACATACTAGGAATAGGTTGAATATCCCTTATCCAGTGCTTAGAACCAGAAGTGTTTCAGATTTGGGGCTTTTTCAGATTTTGGAATATGTGCACAGACTTTACTGGTTGAGCATCCCTAGTTCAAAACCCAAACTTTCTGAACACTGTCATAATGTTCAAAAGGTCTGTCATAATGTTCAAAAGGTCTGAATTGCAGATGTTTGAATTAGGAATGCTCAGCCTATTACATTAAATTGCCAAATTCCTATCCTCCCCTAATTTATCTAAATCCCTAACCCTGGTGTGTTGAGCAGAACAGAGAATGTCTACACCTTAATCCCTAGAACATGAGAAGATATTCCAAGTGCATGGCAAAAGGATTTTTCAGATATAAGTAGATTGCAGACTTTAAAATAGGGAGACTATCCTAGTCAGCCCATTATAATCACAGAGCCCTAAAAAGCAAAGATGCAGAACAGATAGGGCATAAGTCAAAGAGATTGAAAAGTAGGAAAAGGGCTCAACGCACTGTGGTTGACTCGAAGGCAAAAGGGACAACATGAAGAGAAATCCATGTATTCTAAGGAGGTAAGAGACAGCCAGACAGAAAGGCTGCAAGGAATTGTATTAAGCATGGACACAGGTTCTTCCCCACACACACACCAGATCCTCCAGATGAGGGAAAAGGCCTGCCAACACCACACTTCTGCCTTGACACCGTGAGCAGAGAAACCAGCATAGCTCAACTGGACTTCTGACCCACAGAACTAGGAAATAATTAAATGTGCTGTTTTAAAATGCTAAAGTTGTAGCCAGGCATGGTGGTGCATGCATAGGATTACAGGCATGCGTCACCGTCCCCGGCTAGTAACTTCATTTTTTAAACACATTATCTTAAACATAGTATTAAAACTCCCAAAGAACCAAACACTAAATGTGAAATGTAAAGCTGTAAAAATGGGTATGATCCCCATAACTTTTCCCTACTTGGCATAAACATCTGGACCATCCCTCTCAATCTTGAATAAAGGAATGTGACTGGAATGTAGAATTTAAAAACTAGAGACCAAGCCAAGCGCCGTGGCGCAAGCCTGTAATCCCAGCACTTAGGGAGGCTGAGACAGGAGAATCGCGAGTTCAAAGCCAGCCTCAGCAATGGCGAGGCACTAAGCAACTCACTGAGACCCTGTCTCTACATAAAACACAAAATAGGGCTGAGGATGTGGCTCAGTGGTCAAGTGCCCCTGAGTTCAATCTCCAGTACCAAAAAAAACCACAAAAAACAGTGGCCTTTAGTGCACCTGCAGTCCCACAGACTTCAGAGGATAAGGCTGGAGAAATATTTGAACCCAAGAGTTCAGTCTCAATCTGGGCAACATAGTAAGGACCCCTCCATCTTTAAAAAAAAAAAAAAAAATGGTCCCCAATGTGTAAGTCCAGTGTTTAATTATTAGCAATTAATACATAATGATGAAAATAGGACACCAAAAATTTGAGAGAGGATTCAAAGAAATTAAGAAGAACTCTCAATGTCTGAATGAACCTCATGTAAAATTTTAAAATACAAAGTAAAAAGAGAAAACATTTTTCACATATCTTTTTTTTTTTTTTTTTTTGGTACCGGGGATTGAACTCAGGGTCACTCAACCACTGAGCCACATCCCCAGCCCTATTTTGTGTTTTATGTAGAGACAGGGTCTCACTGAGTTACTTAGCACCTCACCGTTGCTGAGGCTGGCTTTGAACTCGCGATCCTCCTGTCTCAGCCTCCCAAAGTGCTGGGATTACAAGCGTGAGCCACCACGCCCGGCTCACATATCATTTTTTAAAATAATACCTTGGGGCTGGGACTGTGGCTCAGTAGCAGAGAGCTTTCCTTGCATGTGTGAGTCACTGGGTTCGATCCTCAGCACCACATAAAAATAAATAAATAAAATAAAGATATTGCGTCCATCTACAACTAAAAAAAAATTTTAAAAATAATAATAATACCTACTCTGCATTGGTAGGGATATGGTAAGAATGGATATGGTAAGAATATCCTACTACATATTGTTGACTTTGGTCCAATTTGAAACACCCTTTCTGAAGGGCATTATGGCAGTAACTAGCAAGCAGCTTTTAAAAATGCATACTCAATAAAATGCATACTCAATTTTTTAGTTATTTTTTTAAATATTTTTTTAGTTGTAGATGGACACAATATCTTTATTTTTATGTGGTGCTAAGGATCGAACCCAGTGCCTCATGCATGCAGGCAAGTGCTTTACCACTGAGCTACAATCCCAGCTCTTTAATTACTTTTTTTTTTTTTTAAATATTTTTTTAGTTGTAGATAGACACAATGTCTTTATTTTACTGCTTTGTATGTGATGCTGAGGATCGAACCCAGGGCCTCATGCATGCGAGGCAAGCGCTCTACTGCTGAGCTACAGTCCCAGCCCTCTTTAATTACTTTTTAATATTTACATTGTTTAAAAAAAAAAGTAGCTCCTCTTTTAGAAATCTACTCTATTAAAAATACACATAAAAAGCCTTATAGAAAAAGAAAATGTTCTTTTAGCCTTATTATTATTATTATTATTATTTGTACTGGGGATTGAACTCAGGGCTACTCAACCACTAAGCCAAATCCCCAGCCCTATTTTGTGTTCTTATTTAGAGACAGGGTCTCACTGAGTTGCTAGTGCCTCGCCATTGCTGAGGCTGGCTTTGAACTCACGATTCTCCTGTCTCAGCCTCCCAAAATGCTGGGATTATAGGCATGCAAACCGCGCCCAGCTCTTTTAGCCTTAATTAATATTAAAATTTAAATTAGAAACCATATAAGAGAAAGTTAAAAATATTACAAATTATAGCACTATTAGTCTATTATCTAGTCATTCAAAATCATGTTTTGGGACAGCAGTATAATTCAGTAGTGCTTAACATATATGAGACCCTTGATCTGATCCCCAGCACTACAAAAAAAAAAAAATCACGTTTTGGAAAAACAAATACAGGAAAATCAGCCAGGCATGGTAGTGCTGTAATCCCAGCACTTTGGGAGGCTGAGATAGGAGAATCATGAGTTCAAAGCCAGCCTGAGCAACAACGAGGCTGCTAAGCAACTCAGTGAGACCCTGTCTCCAAATAAAACACAAAATAGGGCTGGGGATGCGGCTCAGTGGTTAAGTACCCCTGAGTTCAATCCCTGGTACCAAAAAAAAAACAAACAAACAAACAAACATACAGGAAAATCCTCAAAATATTGTCTTTAGTAATAATATAAATTGCTGGATACAATAGTGCATGTTTGTAATCCCAGCAACTTGGGAGGCTGAGGCAGGAGGATCGCAAATTTGAGGCCAGCCTCAGCAACTTAGGGAGACCCTGTCTCAAAATAAAAGATAAACAGGACTGGGGGGGCTAGGGTTGTGGCTCAGTGGTAGACCACCTGCCTAGCGTGTGTAAGGCACTGGGTTCAACCCTCAGCACCACATAAAAATAAATAAATAAAATAAAGATGCTGTGTCCATCTATAACTAAAAATATCCCCCCAAAAAAGGACCGAGGATGTGGCTCAGTGGTAAAGCACCCCTGGGTTCAATCTGTAGTACATAATCATATAAACTTACACATAAGTGTATTAATTTTCTTAATACACAACATAAAAAAACTGAGAAATTTTATTTGGATTTCTAGATCATGAGTGATTTTTACTTTATTCCTTGTGATTTATTGTGTTCTCTAGATTTTTCTGCTTATTGTTAAGCATTGCTTTTGAAATTAGAGGGGAAAGTTTTAAAATTTAAAAAAAAAAGATCTGAAATGAAAATAAATACTGTAGTTACCTATTTGTTGATGTGTGCTTACCAGAAGATAGTCAATATGTGGCTGAAGACATGAGGTGAATAAATGAACTAATGACTAAGAGACCTACACATATTAGCCTGACATTTGTTCCCGGCAAAAAATGGGATGGGAAAACAATTTAATTTGGTTTTTACAGAGGGCAATGCTTTTGACAAATGACTACATCTTTTTGAGACCCTTTGCTTTACCTCATAACGTTCCATAACTAGGGTCCACACAAAGATTTAAGATTCTGGAGGAAAAAGATGAAGGAAAAGGGACCGAACAACAATTATAATATTAGCTAATGCCCCTCACCTTTTTCCCCGCCCCAAAAAGGGCCATCTCTTAGCTCTGTTTCAGGACGCAAAGAGACAACTCCTTCCACTAACAACTCCTTCCTCCTCTGAAGAGGTCACAAAAGCTGTCCCTTTCTTTCAAGACTTGTGAGCTGGTCCCAACAGAAAGGAAGGGCAGAAGACGAATGAGGAAAATGTCGAAAACTAGAGGAACTATGCTGAAGCTAAAAGGAGTTAGCACGCCACAAGGTGCAAGGCAGAAGGGACAACTCAGCCTTCTCTCCTAACTTTCAGCTCTTAGGTCCTCTACAAAAGGACACAGGGCTCTGCCCCGCCAGTCACTCACCGAACCCGGTGAAGCCCATGGTAACCGCCAGCTCTGGGTCGGGTCCCGACGCGTCTGAGCCTGTCACTGTGGCAAGAAACAAGGAGTGGAGTTCCCATTACTGCGGCGCCCCGGCACCAGGGGCAGCATGCCCACCCGCCCCAGCTCGCCTGGTCGAACTCACCTTCGCTGGACCCCGAGCGCTCCATGGCCGGCCGCACCGAGAAACGTCCGGCAGCTGCAGCCCACACTGGTGCAGCACACAGCCTGCAACCGGGGAGGAAGTATCGGCTGCGAGTGTCAGCGTCGGCGCAACGCCAAGAGCGGCGCCTTCCGCAAACGCAACTAGGCTTTCCGAACAGCGCCTCCCTAGTGGGAGGGCGGGGAAGCGCCGCCCAAGCGACCTGCCAGCTCAGTCCACAGGTGGGAAAAATAATTTGGAGTGTCTCTAAAACCCATGACTCTTTTTTTTTTTTTTTTCCCCTCTCCCATTGCTGGAGATTGAACCCAGGGGTGCTCTATATCAGAGCTACATCGCATCCGTTTTTATTTTATTTTTGAGACAAGGTCTCCTTGAGTTGCCCAGGCTGGTCTCCAACTTGGGATCCTCCTGCCTCAAGCCTCCTGAGTGGCTGTGATTACAGAAATGTGCCGCTGAACCCGGCAAAACCATTGACTTGTTCAGACGAGTTCACCGCCCAGGTGACAATCCTCACAGAATATAAATAAAAGTCAACCATCTCCTGTTTTTTGTGTTTTATCCTTCTTTATGACAAAATTCCCACAGTTCTCTAATTTTGAATATTTATTAAGGAAAAAAGGAGTATCTGTCTGCTCCATAACCCAAGAGTACTCAGAAGAAATCCAAAAAAACCCGCATGGCTAATTGACAGAAAATGCTCTCAAACACTTGCCCTTAGACTCCCACTGGCTTAGCAATGCTTGTTTACAGAGCAGTGGTTCCAAAACGATTTATTCATATATTTATTATATTTCTAATTCACATTGGCTTTGATTTCTTTACAATTTGACTCCTTTTTTATACAATGAATTAATGGTATATTATTTATCCTCATATTTCTGGAATTTAATAAAGCTGTGTGTACTCCTAATAAATTGCTGAATGAAAATACATTCATAAAAGTACTCATTAGCCCCACTGGATACTCCTACCTCAATTTATGCTTATCTGTACACACTAAATGATAATCATCAAGCCTAATATAATTTCCATTTTTCTTAGAATAAAGTCAAAAATTATTAAGATGGGGGCTGATGATGTATCTCAGTGGTAGAGATCCTGCTTAGCATGAACAAGGGACTGGGTTTGATCTGCAGCACCAAAAACAAGTTATTATCAAAAACTTTTCTGCATTTCTGTCTTCATATTTTTTTATTTTCCACCATACCAACCTTCTTTTAGTTCCATAAGCAATCTCAAAACATGGTGCATATATAATTTGGAACAAAGTATGGTTTCATCTCAAGAGATTACTTAACTCAATGTAAACTTCAACCAATAAGGCTAAATTCATTTTGCTTTTATGAAAATAAGTTTAGTAATACCAGCTAAGTACAGCTTGAGTACAGCTAAGCAAGCATTAGGTGCTTAAATAGAACTTTATGAATATAGTTTTTTATATGATTCATACCCTTAACCTCATAAATAGCTATTTCAGCTTAGTAGTCAAGGGTTGCAGGTAAAGCATTGAGATGATATCTAAAATTTTAGACTACAAAATATTAGAGGAAAAAGAAAAGGAAGAGAGGTATAAGTCAGTAGGAACAGCTATTCATGATCATTAGAGAAAAATCACAAGATGCATTTGCTCTTTATAATGAATAGAGGCAATAGCTGGGCTCGGTGGTGCATGCCTGTAATCCCAGTGGTCAGGAGGCTGAAGCAGGAGGATCACAAGTTCAAAGTCAGCCTCAATAACGGTGAGGCGCTAAGCAACCCAGTGAGACTCTGTTTCTAAATAAAATATAAAACAGGGCTGGGGATGTGGCTCAGTGGTCAAGTTCCCCTGAGTTTAATCCCAGGTACCCCCCCCCAAAAGAGGCAATAATTGCACTAGTAGTGACTTCTACAATAAAGTATTTCTTTGTGTGAAACAAATTCATAATCATAACTTTTAAGTGTTACATGGCAAATTTGATTTTTTGGAGCAAATGAACTCAATTTATACATTAATCCAATATTTAAGAGGTAATATCAACTAGTGTTACAGAGATGAGTTCAATAATCACCATGTCTAGGTTTAAATCCTGTGTGTTTTGTTTTCAATACTGGGGATCTAATGCACAGACTCTGGCATGTCAGGCAAGCACTCCACCACTGATCTACATCCTCAAGTCCTTTTTATTTTAAGAAAGTGCCTTGCTAAATTGCCCAGGCTGAACTTGAACTTGGTATCCTCCTGCTTCACTCTCCCAAGTGGTTGAAATTATGGAGGTACACCACCATGCCTGGTTTTGCTAAAATAATCTTGGGTGAGTTGGTCTCTATGTATTTCAGTTTATTCATCTGTTAGATAGATAACAATAGCACCTTTCACATTACAGGCTTTTCTGGTGATTGAATGAGTTAATCCTCATAAAAGAATTAGAATAGTGCCTGGCATACATTACACACCCAGACACAAAGCATTACAATTTCCATTCTAATGAATAGATTTTTTTTAAAAATGGTTTAATTGTAGTTGGACACAATACCTTTATTTTGTTTATTTTTATGTGGTGCTGAGGATCAAACCCAGTGCCTTACATGTGCTAGGTGAGCACTCTATCACTGAGCCACAACCCCAACCCCTAATGAAGAGATTTTTTTTAAAACCTAAATACCTATCAGAAGCTTAATCAGATTCAGTCAACTTAAATCAGGAATAAAGGAAGCTATTTGAGCAGTGATTTCAGAGTGTGGGCTGCAGACAGACCTGTTTAAGGATGTACATGAGATCAAAACTATTTTCAAAATAACGCTAAGACATCATTTACTTGTTTCACTGCATTGACATTTTCACTGATGGTAGTATTAAGATAAACTGAGACACATTTAAATATGAGAATTTATTTCATCAAACAATGATTCATAAATTGGGGAGCACAAGACCACAAGCCATTCAGGTCTTCACCCAAGGGGCACAAGGGAAATGCTTTTACAGAGTGAACATGAAATCAGAGCAAAAGAAAATATTTGACTTATTAAAGTGGAACAGTAGCCTTATTTGAATCATTCTGATGGAAAGTCCTCATTTAAAGTTCACTTGGCAATTTGTGATTAGTTAAGCTTAAGTGGTCTCTATTTGGAGTCAGCAAATTTCTGATTGGTGTTGAATGTGATTGTTTCTACTGAGTTGAGTTTTGCTTTGTGAACATAAGAACTCAGGGGTCAAGCTACCTTAATCTAATGGCCTTTTCTTTTTTTAATAGCAATATCTTTTTCTTTATTTTCTTTTTTGGTAGTTGTAGATGGACAGCATGCCTTTAGTTCATTTAACTTTTGTAAGGAGCATCTGCCATAGACATGCTGGGACATGCTGAGATTCACTAAGTTGCTGGCTGTAAGGAACAGAATCCACAGGCATGCTTAGTCATGACTGGATGCAATTGATAAGGACCATCTTCTCGAGACAGACAGAACAACGCTGGAGCATAACAATGAGCACCAACTTGGAACTGTATATAAATCACTTGTCCTGCCACATCAGACAGCCTAGCTCTGAGGACATCAGTGAGACTGGCCGCCTTGCTGTCCATCCCCAGATCAACTCCACTATTCCTCGATGTCCAGCTGTCAGCTGGAGAGAATCACCGGACAACGACATCATCTGCTCTTTGGCTAAGAGAAGTCGCGTGGCATCAGAGGTACTTTAGGGCTCGTGGTTGCCCTAGGATTATGTGATTTGCTTGTGTTGTTTAATTACCCTAGGATTAATTGCCCTAGGATTGTGTGATTTGCTTAAAGTGTTTAATTACTGTGCATTGCATTGTTTGTGTTTGATGACTGGTGTAATCAAATATACACTTACATTTAAAGAAAATCCTCCTCCGAGTAATTATTAATTGCACTGCTTGCAACATTTTTTTAATGTGGTGCTAAGGTTCGAACCCAGTGCCTCACATGTGCTAGGCAAGTGCTCTGCCACTGAGCTACAGCCCCAGCCCCAGTCTAGTGGCCTTCTAATTAATCATTTTGAAGACGAGTAAAACTACTAGATCCATAACATAAATCAAGGGAGTGGCAAGCAAAATTCTGTAGTAGTCATTGTATTCTTTTCTGTTACATACCCACTATAAACAAAACCAGTTTCCCTTAATAATGTCCTTAATAATGCAATAAGTATTAATTTTATTAAATCGTGATGCTTGAGTATATATCTGTCTAATACTTGGGTGGTAAAACATAGAACACATCTGAGACATCAAAATATGATGGTCATCTAAGAATAAAATCACTTGTATTTGGGTTGTTCGATTTTTCACAACCACCATTTTTGCCTGATATGGTGACTCACAAAGTATAGTTATTCAGATGTAAGTATTTAGCAAATATTTTCTCCAGAATGAATGAAATGAGTTTGTTACTTCAAGGAAAATGACTGTACTTGGTGCCAATGACAATTAGCATTTGTGGGGGCTGGGGTTGGGGCTCAGTAGATAGCTTGCCTAGCATGTGTGAAGCACTGGGTTTGATTCTCAGCACCACATATGAATAAATGAATAAAAATAAAGGTTCATCAATGTCTAAAAAGTATTTCAAAAAAGAATTAGAATTTCAAGAGAAAGCTAGAACCTTCAAAAACTGAATAGTCCTCATAAGTCTGACAGTTTCCAAAACTTTCTTTTTTTTGGTACTGGGGATTCAACCAGGACCACTTTACTAAGGCGGTACATCCCCAGGTGTTTTTATTTTTTATTTAAAGACAGGGTCTAGCAAAGTTGTTGAGGCTGTTCTCAAACTTGCAGTCCTCCTGCCTCAACCTCCTGAGTCACTGGGATTAGAAATATTTGCCACACCTAGCTTTAATTTTTTATATAAGGTAGGTGGCGATATTAACAAGATAACTTTTTCTGTTGATTAATGAAATTTGTCAACATTGGAAGTTCTACGTAACTCAGTGAACCAATATTTCCCAAATAACCAACATATAATATACAAAATCATGTAGGGATAAAACATCAATTCAAAGTACAAGAGAGACCAGTGCATTTTAATTTAACAAAGTACAAAAAGAACTCACTGATAGGAGCCAAGGAGGGTATGTGTCACTGACCGTTTCAAATTCCACATTGCAGCTAATCTTTTAGAAACTACCACTTGTAAAGTCTGATACAGTGCCAAAGAATATTCACAAGTGTCTAAAAGGGCTATTAAAATACTTCTTTTTCCAGTTACTTAATTGAAACCAGCTTTTCTTCATATACTTAGGCTAAACACGTCGCAACCTATTGACAGCAGACAGACATGAAAATCTTATTAAGCCAAATGTTAGACATCTGTAAAAATATGAAATAATGCTGTTATTCTTACTAGTGTTTGAGTTTTAAAAAGTATAGTGATTTCTCATAAAATGTCATTTATATTAACATGGATTTGGTTTATCATACTTTTAAATGAATTTTAAATTTTCTAAAAGTTTACTTTTGAGTTATTAACAAATATTAATAAACATAACCCATACAAAACAGAGCCTCCTTGGAATCCTGAGTAGTTTTTAAGGTAATAAAGAGATCCTGAGTTGGGCATGGTGGCACATGCCTGTAATCCCAAGGGCTCGGGAGGCTGAGACAGGAGGATCGCAAGTTCAAAGCCAGCCTCACAACAGGAAGGCACTAAGCAACTCAGTGAGACCCTGTCTGTAAATAAAATACAAAATAGGGCTGGGGATGTGGCTCAGTGGTCAAGTACCTCTGAGTTCAATCCCTGGTACCGAGAGGGGGGGGGAGAAAGAGAGAGAGAGAGAGAGAGCGCACGCGCGCGCGAGCAAGAGCGGGCCTGAAACCAATAAGTTTTAGAATCTCTGTTTTAGAGAAGAGGTCAGCAAACAAACTTTTCCTGTAAACACTGGAACATAGGTATTTCAGGCTTTGCAATCTTGGGTCTGTGGACTCCATTTAGCAGTTATAGTGGGAAAGCTGGCATAGACAATATATAAACATTAAACATTACATTAACCCTCAGGACCATTGTTTCTGTGAGAAGGATTAGACTAACATTGCTATTGCTAGATCATCCAATCTGTAGAGTTGAAAATTCTCAATAGTCTAATTTGTGTCAAATTAAAAACAAGCTCCAGGGGCTGGAGATATAGCTCAATTGGTAGAGTGCTTGTCTTGCATGCACAAGACCCTGGGTTCAATACCAAGCACCACAAAAAAGAAAGAAAAACAAGCTCCAGGCCAATCACATTCCAATCTACAGATCTACCAAATATAAGTATGTTGACAACGGGAGAATCAACTGCCTGTTTTAATAATAAATATTCTACTTTCTCCCTCCAACCCCATTTCATTTTCCACTTTCTCAGTTGCCCATTGGTCAACCACAGTCCAAAAATACTAAATTGGAGATCAGTGCCCTGAGAAACCTTTGGGCTGGGGTCCTGGCCAAGGCCTGCTCATGTGGAAGTCTTCACCACATTGCTGCCTGCCCTTGCTCCACACCATCATCATCCTGGCACTCATCTCCATTTGCTGTTCTGGAAGGAGGAGACGGAGCTGACACTGGTGGGGCTGCAGTACTTGGGCAAGACCACCTTCGTCCATGTCATCATGAAGCACCCACCCCCCAGATAACTCTACAGCCTACTCTTTCTGAACCAGACTTTTATCAGAACCACTTGACTTACTAAAACATTCCTAAAAGGGAAACCCAAACTGCTTGCCACATGTCGCCCCCTCTCATCCTGTAGCACCAGAGCAGTTATTTCCCATTTCCTTTATTCAGAGCAGGGAATGAGACTGAGGCAAAGGACAGAAAGCTGATTATCAAAGAAGAGGCAGTAAGTAGATAGCACTTCCCCATCAACCAGTTGCTAACACCTCCAGAGAAGGGGAATCACACTTTCCAACACAATCACTGCCTGGACAGTTCTTTTATTGCCTTTTAATCAGCAGGCATGAGAAGAAAGAAAAACTAAAATCTATAAAGGAGTAAGACACCCCCACTCCCACAGGGTCCACTACTCTCCAGGTATCCAGAGGAGTCCCCTCCCCATTTTTAAAATAAAATTTACTTTTTTTTTTTGGTACCGGAGATTGAACTCAGGGGCACTCAACCACTGAGCCACATCCCCAGCCCTATTTTGTGTTTTATGTAGAGACAGGGTTTCACTGAGTTGCTTAGTGCCTCACCGTTGCTGAGGCTGGCTTTGAACTCACGATTCTCCTGTCTCAGCCTCCCTAAGTGCCGGGATTACAGGCTTGTGCCGCTGTGCCCGGCTTAAAATTTACTTTTTACTCAGAATTTTTTGTGTTTAATCTTCAACACGGAAGGAACAAGGACCCGATCCAGATTTTCTAGACCTGTATCACAACCATACATCTAACTATTCATCCTTCCTTTCTTCCATCCATCCATGCCTCCACCTACTTGTTTATCTGTCCATCCATCTATTTGTCCATTCATCCACCCACCCACCCAATCAGCATAAATAAATAAATCCATTGACCAACATTAAGTGAACAACTTCTAGGTGTTAAGTTCTGTACTAGGGCATCCAAAATTAAATAGGATCTGGTCCCTGTTCTCACTTAAGATAGTTCATCAGCTAGGAGAAGTGCTTATAGCATAGAAATTTTGACATGTGTGGGGCTTTGATGTTTATCATGGCCCTTGGCTCAATGTGGCTTGTGTTCTTATGAGTGCAGCACCAGCTTTGATTCAATGTGACTTGCTTCATTATATGATTATCTTCCCTCTTATTTAGTTGATGATTCTAGTGAAACATTTTAATTCCCTTACCTCTCATTTTGGGTATGTTCTATTGGTATTTCTTTGTAGTTTCCATGGGGGTTCCATTTAACGTGACAAAGAGATGCCACTCTGGTGTGAATCTACAGCAACATGACTTCAGTAGTGTACAGATGTGGCTGCTGTACCTATTCAACCCTTCCCCTTCAGTTACTGATGTTACGGTGTTATATATGGTATTTATTCAATACCATAGAATAAAATTGGGGTGTTTGGATACATTATTCTCTTACATCTTGTAGAAAACAAAAGTAACACTAGCTTTTATAAGTGTCATGAATTTGCTTTACCAGGGATCTTTCTGTCTTCATTAAGATCTGAGTTCCTGGGCTGAGACTATAGCTCAGTGGTAGAGCGCTTGCCTTGCATGCAGGAGGCACTGGGGTTCGATCCTCAGCACCACATAAAAATAAATACATAAAATAAAGATATTTGTATCCACCTACAACTAAAAAAAATAAAAAATAAAAAAAGTTCTGAGTTCCTATCTAATATCCTCAGTTTAACCTGAAGGACTCCCCTCACATAGGGCACATCTAGTTGGGACCATCTCCTTGGGTTCTTGTTTATCAGGTGCTGTTGTTTGAATATATGTATCCCTTCAAAATTCCTGTTGACGGTTCAGCCTCGATGTAACAGTTTTGAGAGCTGGTTAGGCCAGGAAGCTCCAACCCAGGGTTGGGATATGCACACTGAGAGCTTCTCCAGCATGTGCAAGGACCTGGTTCAGTTCCCAGCACCCCCCCCCCACGCAAGTACATTTGTCAAGCTGCATGCAATAATGTATGGCTGTGTTTTAATTAGCTCTTTTGTCACTGTGAACAAAACATCCAACAAGAACAACTTGGAGTAGTAAAAGCTTCTCTGGGGCCAACGGTTCCAGAGATCTCAGTTGATAGATGGCTGATTCCATTGCTCTGCCCAAGGTGAGGTAGTCCATGATGGAGCAAGGGCCCAGTGAGGAAAGCTGCTCAGTTCAGGGCAGCAAAGAAGCAGAAATCTTGTATGTAGATATGATGAGGTCTTTCAAAGCCACAAAGTTATTATGGATTTTCAGACTCGAAATGGAAAGATTGCTTGAGTCTCCTACAAATTTTAATTTCTAAACAAGTAAACGTCCATCTCCATAACCCAATAAAGCAAAAAACCTTCCAGAGTCCTTTCTTATTATGAAAGTGGAAAAAGTCCTGGTGGTCCAAAAGTGATATAACCACTAGGGGTTATGCCCAGATGTGACTAATTTCTTGCTCTAACCTCATGAGGAACCACTGAGGGAATTTCAAACAGCAGGTATATAAGAGAGAGCTGGGTTTTTTGTCCATAAGTACAGGAAGTTCTTGGTGTTGACCTGTTGGACTCCCAGATAGCACATTTGGTGGTGGTTGTTGGCTGGTAGTTGTGGTCTTTTGATATTGGGGTTTCTTTTCTTTTGTTTTTTGATTCTTTGTTTAGGTTTATTATTATTATTTTAGGTAGCATCTTTGTTCCAGTTTAGGATAAGCAGTGAGAATAGTCACAGCAATGTAGTGCTCAAGGGGCAGGGCTCCTGCTATGAGCCCGCCTTCATAGACCATTATGTGGTCCTGCAGGACAATAGAGAGGGGAGCTTCACCCAAGTGAAACTTGCCCACCATCTCCTCACAGGGACAGAGGTTTCAGTTGAAGGTCTTGGCAAAAGTAGCCTCAAACTTTCCCTTCCTATCTGAACCATATATGATGGCAGGCTTGGACCACCCAAATATGATCCACCTTTTCCAGGTCATTGACACCATGGAATATATCTACCTTATCATGGAGCATGCAGGTGGGGGACAGCTACGGAACCTTATCTCAGAACCTGGAGGCATGCAGGAGGAGGAGGCTGGCAGACTGCAGGTGGATAATGTGTGCTATGCAGTACTGCCACAAGAAGGGTATCATGCACCTTGACCTGAAGCTGGAGAACATGGTGGTGGATGCCAGTGGCAATGTCAAACTCATTGACTTTGGACTGAGCACCAGATTCACAGCTGGGAAAAAACTGAACAAGTTCTGGGACGCTCTCCTCTATGTTGCCCCTGAAGTCATCGAGTGAAAGGAACATGAGGGCCTCCTGGCTGACATCTGGAGCCCGGGTGTCATTCTCTATTTTATGCTCACAGGGAGATGCCCATTTATGGCAAACACTGGTAAGGAGGTCAAGGAGCTGATCATGCAGGGAACATATGACATTCCTTGCATGTTTCCGAGGGAGCACAAAGCCTGGTCAGTTAAATTACTGAGAGTGGACCCCACACAGAGGCCCACCATAGAGCAAGTAATGGGGTACCTATGACTAAGCCAGGGCAAGGAAGCTCATCCACTCTTTCTAGTGAGGCACTCCCCAAAATCCCAGGTCCCACAATTATGAAAATCAGGATCAACATGGGGAATGACCACTATAATATCTGGGTGTCCATAGCAAGTAGAAATATGTCATGTTGACTACATACCTCATACTCAAGCACAACAGAACCCAGTGGGAGGGCTGTGTGGTCCAGGTGAAGGGCACTGTGGATCCTCCCAGGGTCTGCCCCAAGAAGTGTGCCAATAAGTCTGTCCTTCCCTTGCCCTATGAGCAGCAGCAGCCTGAGGAGATCAAGCAGTCCCAGCAGAAGGGTGATGGAACTGCCATTCATTTTGGCTTTTTCCATGTGGACACACCCTTCCCAGCCTAGCCTCCCAGCATGACCCTGTGCCCAGCTGGCCAGACCTCTCCATGATCCTCAGTATGGGGGTCACAGAAGACAGCAGCTCATCCTCCCAAGGAGGTATCCACAGGACAATCCTACAACAGCAGCAGGGGTTGGAAGAGGGTGAGGAGGAGGATCGCCACGTGTGCATTCAACAACTGTGTTGTATACCATGCTTCAGTTGCTCAACATCCAGGAACAGAGTGGCTCCAATGGAAATACAGAGCCAAGACAGACAGAACCAACGGACAGCCAGAAGACCCTGAGGTCTGTGGTGTGGGAGTGAGGTATGCCAACTGGCTCACGCTTTTCAGCATGGATTCCATGCAGGAGCACATCTGGATCCACCAGGATTCCCCTCTGCCCCCACCTGCTAGACACATCACAGAGACTTTTCCCTGGGACACTTCCCCCTGCCCTGTTCTTTGTCCTTTCGTCCATGCTTTGGGAGAAATTTATTCTTAATTTCTTTTTTTTCACAAATTGTATAAACTTGATGTTTCAAAGATTAAAAAATACTAAATTGAAAATACCAGAAATAAACAATTTATAAATTGTTGTTGTGAGTAGTGATGTAATCTCATATCAACTAGACTCTATCCTACTGTAGAAATGAGTCACCCCTTGGTCCACTGTATCCACACTGTATGTACTACCATTATTGTATCACAGTACTTGTGTTCAAGGAACCCTTATTTTACTTAATGGCCAAGTGCAAACTTTTATTACAGTACATTGTTATAACTGTTCTATTATTGTTATTTATCTCTTACAGTGCCTAATTTATAAACTTTATCATAGAGCTATATAGACAGGGAAGAACAAAATGTGTGTGTGGGGGTGGTACTACCCAGAGTTTCAAGCAGTTACTGGGGATCTTGGAACTATCACCCTCAGACAAGGGGGACTACCATATATTTTGCACGGGGCCAAAATACAAGTGTATAGATCAGTAATGTCATAGAACTTTCGACATTCAGAAATTTAGCCAAGATTTTGAGGCAGTTACAAGTAACTCAAGCTGGCAGGGTGGCACACACCTTAATCTCAGCAGCTCAGGAGGCTGAGGCAGTAGGACTGCAAGCTCCAGGCCAGCCTCAGCAACTTGGGGAGACCTTGTCTCAAAATCAGGACAGGGAATAAAAACAACACTGAATTCAATCCCCAGCACTCAGGAGGGGATAATTCAAATGCTAAATGACCAATTTAGAGCAATTCAGTTATATACCAAAATTGATGCCGCCAGTTATGGGTTTGCTTCTTCACATGTTGAAGTTTTGAATATTAGGGATGCATTCCAGGCAAGCATATAAAGCAAGGTTTATTTAAAGGGGTAACATAGACTTCTCAGGAGGGAGAAGGGGGCTGTAGCTGGTATCCTGGTATCCCCAGAAGTGAGGGTGTTTGTTTTTTTAATGTTTTTTGAAAACGGGTGCCTTGATTTATCCAATTTGCTTTCTTTAGGAAATGTAGTCTCTCCTCTCTCCTTGCTCTTCTCGTTGTTCTGCAGTTTTTCACAAACCAATTATAAAACTATAGTGATGCATTTGAATAGTTTTGTGTGAAGCACCAGAAAAGAGGAATGTTGTGTTTCATATTCTCAGCAGCAGACACAGCGTCAGATACAAAATAGATATTCAGTATCCTAAAAGAACTGAATGATCCATTGATAACCAACTTTATACCAACCCATGCACTATGTGCTGGGGATAAAAAATTAAATTATAAGTCTTTTCCATCTGTGTAACGGGAGAGAGAATCCACGCAGTGGCCTGCGTTGTACAAGGCCAGTAACTCCTTAAACACCTGTTTTACAATAATAATGACAAAACCGAAGACATGCAAACCAGAAACCCTAATGAATTTTAATTTACTTCATCCTCCACGAGAAACACTGAGATTATGGTTCACAAGTAACCTCTAACAATCTACCAATTCCTAGCTACTGTTAGAAGTTGAGAGCCCGAAAGTAACTGATCCGCCTCCCCCACCGCACCCCCCCCCACCCGCCGCCCCCCGCGCGTACTCTCAAATAACTACAGTTGCTGGATTCCGACTTGGGAAGCTCGAGGCCCGAGACCAGTGCACGCAGACACCCACCCCAACCCGCGCAGCCCCGTCGCCCGCCTCCGCACCCCGCTCCCACTCCCCCGGCTCCTCCCCCTTTTCCTCTCCCGATCCCTCCCGACCCCGCCTCCCCGCTCCTTCCCTACCCTTTCTCCTTTCCCCCTTCCCACCACTCTTCCCGGGAAGACCTCTCCCATTCTTCCCAGCCCAACCTAAGGGCCCTCACCCGGTTCCCTCCAAAGTGCTTCCCGCCCCTCGCCCCGCCCCTCGCCCCGCCCCCCAGGTTCCGCCCTGTCAACCGCTTCCTCCGCACGGCTCCAAAACGGCGTCCTACAGTTCCCTCCCGGAGGAGCCGGAAGTGCGTCATGATCTGGCGCCCGGGAGCTCGTTAGGCGCGCGCGCCCCGAGCAGCCTATCTGAGTTAGCTTCTTGGGTATTCTCTCTTTTCTCCTTGGGATTTGACCATTTGTCTACCCTGTTGTCTGCAATTTTCGAGATGCCGTCCTCTTTGCTGGGCGCGGTGATGCCGGCCTCTACGGCGGCCTCAGCCCTGCAGGAAGCTCTGGAAAATGCGGGGCGGCTTATCGATCGTCAGTTGCAAGAAGACCGCATGTACCCGGACCTTTCCGAGCTGCTCATGGTGTCTGCCCCAAGTGAGTGATCGGTGCCCTTCTGGTGCCTCTGCTTTCTCAGCTGAAAGCACTGTCGTCTGACTCTAACTTGGTTTTATCGCAGGAGTTGGTCCCAGCGAAGACATCCTGAGATTTGGAGGGCTGTTAACTGCAGTTTTGAAAAACAACAAATAGCCTCTTTTCGGTTCTTTTCCTGTCCTCTGTTTCTTCATTGTAGATTTTTGAGAGGATAAGAGGAAAGAGCAAGCTTCCTGATGAAGCAGAAAGAGGCAAAGAACCCACCCCAGCCCTAAGGATCCTCTCAGCAATCCCAAGTGTTTATCACCAAGGCCAGATGAGAAAGAATTCCTGATTCGCGTCCCATCTTTGTTCATTCCTTGTATTAATAATTGAGCAAATCAGAAGAGCAAACGAAGTTAATCTGGAAATTTACTACGTTCTTTCAAAGATATGTTTTACTGTGTGTACAGTTGGTGTAATGTGAAGTGCTGGGAGGTGTTATCTTCTAATGGAATCAAGGAAAAGACCAGGGAAATCAGCAGTGTAAATACACAGGGAGGGTACGGCAAGGTATATGGGTCAACAAAAGAGAGATGACTGGAAAGTAATTCGTTTAAAGGTTTTAAATTCTAACTGGCTCCTCAGGGCTTAGGGAGTTCCATAAATGGATAAGAGTGAGTCCTTTGTGAGTTGGAAATTGGGGAAAAGCAGAAATGTTTAAGAAAGGTATAGACGATTTTTTTTGTTGAGCAAGAACCAAGGTTATTTAACCAGGATAATATGTGCCATGTAAACCGAAAATACCTCTGACAATTTATAAAAATCTCTGATTGAGATACTTGTAATCAGAAATGATAGAAACAGACAATATTTGTCCCTGACAGCCATTTACAAATGGGATAGTCTTGTAAAGCCTGGTTGGCCTATTAGCAATTATCATTTCACATTGGCGCCCTTAGGTTTGAAAAGAAGATATAAAGAGTCCCTATATTCTAGTCCTCTTAAATATCAGATCCCTTTACACTTTCCTCTTTAACCCAATCTCTTCCCCTTCTTTTGTATCCTATTCTTAATGCCTTGCTCTAGTCACCCTAAACTTTAACATGTCATATAAGAAGCCCTTTCTTCAGGATTTTATTATACTTTATCATTTCTAGCATATTCTCTTTTGTCTAACACACTTTTTCCAGACTCCCTGGAAAAGTCTCTCTGAAGGCTTTCTTAACCATTCTCATCCTCACTAAAAGTATTAATTACACCTTTTGGAATTTCATTTCCATTAGCGTGTGCACTGTTCTATTAAAACTGTGTTTTGGATTAACTGGGATGTGTAGAATTGGCTTTAAAAAGAATCCATTGGAAGCGGGTCATGGTGGCACATGACTGTCATCCCAGCAGTTTGGGAGGCTGAGACAGGAGAATCAGGAGTTCAAAGCCAGCCTCACCAACAGCAAGGCGTTAAGCAACTCAGTGAGACCCTGTCTCTAAGTAAAACACAAAATAGGGCTGGGGATGTGGCTCAGTGGTCGAGTACCCTTGAGTTCAATCCCCAGTACCAAAAAAAAGAATCCATTGGAGGAGTCGACATAAACATGATTGAGCATATATTATTGGTAATTGTTGAAGGTAAATAATCACTATGTAGGAATTGATTGTATATGTTTTTAAACTGTCCATAATACATTTAAAAATTATTTTATATGTCAGCTTCCTCCAACATCTTTGTATTGTGTTCTAGAGAGCCTGAAAAGGCACATAGGATAATTGTCAGTTGGGTCTAATGTTCAGGATCAGTAAGGACAAACAGTAGACTAATTCTTAGTGATCTGAGTCTTAGAACAAGAGAAAGGTTGCCCACTGAGAACACTTTTTAGAGAGCATCTGTGCTTTTTCTCCCCAGTAGGGTATTGCTTGTATAGTATTATTAGTACTTTTTTGTGAACCATAACCTTCCTTTCAGGGTTGAAAATAGCAACTGCCCACTCAACACTGGAATTTCTCAGGCCCGTTTATGTCAGATAAGACTCCTTTATTCTCTTTGTACTTTTAGAAACACCACATGCACAACTTTTTGTGTGTACGGTTTGAAATACTTCTGTATACCCAATTGATGAGCATTATCTTATTATCATAAATAAATGCTTCATTTTATTTTTGTAGGTAATCCCACTGTTTCAGGCATGTCAGACATGGATTATCCTCTACAAGGACCTGGTTTGCTATCAGTACCCAACCTTCCAGAGATCAGTTCCATCCGGAGAGTTCCTCTTCCACCTGAACTTATTGAACAGTTTGGACGTATCCTATTACTTCTTATTTAACTGTCTGAAAAAATGTTAAAATTGGTGTTTTCATTATCATAATCGTTGATTTATGTTTGAGTTAGTATTGCATATAAATTCATTTAAGAGTTTATTTAAAATACATTTAAGTACATGGGTAGTTTGCCCTTCATCTTAAAAGTGGGCAGAACCTAGGGCCTCACATATGGTAGTCAAGAGCTTTGCCACTCAGATATGCTACCAGCCTGTATCATGAGTTTTTTAAAAATATTTGTAGTTGTAAATGGACACAATATCTTTATTTTATTTTGTTTCTTTACGTGGTGCTGAGGATTGAACCTAGTGCCTCGCGCATGCTAGGCAAGCGCTCCACCACTGAGCCACAACCCCAACCTGTATCATGATTTTTTAATTATAAACTTTAAGGCAAAAGCTATTGAAACAAGTAGAAGAGAAATGAAATTGAACTCTTTCTACCTTACATTCATACTATATCAGATATGCAGTGTAACTGCATGATGGGTGTTTTTCCTGCCATCAGCAGAGCTTGGCTCACAATTGACAGTGACATATTCATGTGGAACTATGAGGATGGGTATGTATGTAAAGTTGATTTGCTTTTGTGTGATTGGAATTCAGATAACCTTTATTGCTTATTACAGCTAGTGTTCTACTCATCAGAAACTTCCTAGTTTATCTTTTATCATGTGGTATCTGGGTCAGTGTTTCTCAACATACATACCAATCATTGGGGATTTTAAAATATAGATTCTGTTTTAGGAGTTCTGAATTAAGCCCAAGAATTTTCATTTGTAACAAGCTCCCAGATGCTGCTGCTGGTCTTAAGTACCATGTGTCGTCCCCCCCACCCCCCGTGCTAGGGATTGAACTGAGGGCCATGCATGTGCTAGGCAAGCTGTACTACTGAGCTATATCCCCAACCCTAAGTACCACGCTTGAATAGCGGGGTCTAGGTCCCTAGCTCTTAACCTGTAGTAAATATAGTATATGAGTAATTTCTTAAGAAATGATTTGACAGTTTCAAAGACTCCTGTTTTCCTAGCATTTCTATGAAGTGGCATCTGATAACTTATTAAAATGATTCAAATGTTGTGGCCAGTGCCATAGTGTGCTCCTGTAATACCAGCAGCTTGGCAGGCTAAAGCAGGAGGATCACAAGTTCAAAGCTAGATTCAGCATCTTAGTGAGGCCCTAAGCAATTTAGGGAGACCCTGTCTCAAAATAAAAAATTTTAAAAGAGGCTCGGGCTGTGACTCTGTGAGTAAGCATCCCTGGGTTCAATCCCTATACCAAAAAAAAAAAAAATAGTTCTATTGTCATTTTGTAGTCTTGACTTTGTGTACAAATTAAAGATACACAATAGAGTCTCAGTGAAGGCCCAAGACAATCTTAATTTGAATAAAGCATATTGATCTCCCTCTTGGCCTTTTAGAAATAAATTTTCTTTTGCTTCCACTCCTCCATATTATCCTTAAGTGAGGTGTGGCATAACCATAGGAAGGCCCATGTAGTTCAGTCTTGCCCCTGAGTGAGTAATTTTTTTTTTAAGAACAAAACACATGCATTCAAAGATACTGTGTCATTGAATCAAAATTGAGTTTTACATGACAGCAGAATGCATTTTGATTCATTGTACACAAATGGAGCACAACTTTTCACTTCTCTGGTTGTACACAATATAGAGTTGCACCATATGTGCAATCATACATGAACCTAGGACATTGTTGTCGATTGCATTCCACCATCTTTCCTGCACCCATGTCCCTTCTTTTCCCTTCCCTCCCCTTTGACCAAAGTTTCTCCATTCTTCGCATGCCCCTTCCCACATTATGGATCAACATCCACTTATCAGAGAGAACATTTGGCCTTTGGTCGTTTGGGATTCGCTTACTTTCGCTTAACATGATGTTCTCCAACTCCATCCATTTACCTGCAAATGCCCTAATTTTATTCTCTTTTATGCTGAGTAATATACCATTGTGTATATATACCACAGTTTCCTTATCCATTTATCTATTGAAGGGCATCTAGATTGGTTCCACAGTTTGGCTATTGTGAACTGTGCTGCTATAAACATTGAAATGACTGTGTCACTGTAGTGTGCTATTTTTAAGTCCTTTGGGTATAGACCAAGGAGAGGGATAACTGGCTCAAATGGTGGTTCCATTCCAAGTTTTCTAAGGAATCTCCATAGTGCTTTCCAGATTGGTTGTACCAATTTGCAGTGCCACCAGCAGTATATGAATGTGCCATTTTCGCTACATCCTCGCCATCACTTGTTGTTTGTATTCTTAATAACTGCCATTCTGACTGGTGTGAGATGAAATCTTAGTTTTGATTTGCATTTCTCTAATGGCTAGAGATGTTGAACATGTTTCATGTATTTGTGGATTGTATATCTTCTGAGAAGTGTCTCTTCAGCTCCTTAGCCCATTTATTGATTGGGTTGTTTGTTTTTTGGTGTTAAGTTTTTTGAGTTCTTTATATATCATGGAGATTAGTGCTCTATCTGATGTGCGTGTGGCAAAAATTTGTTCCCAGAATATAGGCTCTCTGTTCACCTCATTGATTGTTTCTTTTGCTGAGAAGAAGCTTTTTAGTTTGAATTCATCCCATTTATTGATTCTTGCTTTTATTTCTTGTGCTGTAGGTGTCTTGTTAAGGAAGTTGGGGCCTAATCCAACGTGATGGAGATTTGGGCCTACTTAGGTGCAGGGCCTTTGGTCTAATTCCTAGGTCCTTGATCCACTTGAGTTGAGTTTTGTGCATGGTGAGAGATAGTTTCATTTTGCTGTATGTGGATTTCCAGTTTTCCCAGCACCATTTGTTGAAGAGGCTGGGTTTGTTTTTGTTTTTTGTTTTTGTACTGGAGATTGAATTCAGGGGCACTCAACCACTGAGCCACATCCCCAGCCCTATTTTGTGTTTTATGTAGAGACAGGATCCTCACTGAGTGGCTTGGCGACTCGTCGTTGCTGAGGCTGGCTTTGAACTCACAGTTCTTCTGTCTCAGCCTCCCTAAGTGCTGAGATTACAGGCTTGCGCCACCGCACGGTGAAGAGGCTGTTTTCTCTAGTGTATGTTTTTGGCATCTCTGTCTAGCATGAGGTAACTGTATTTAGGTGGGTTTGTCTCTGTGTCTTCTATTCTATACCATTGATCTACATGTCTATTTTGGTGCCAGTACCATGCTGTTTTTGTTTTAGCTTTGTAATATAGTTTAAGGTCTGGTATTGTGATGCTTCCTGCTTTGCTCTTCTTGCTAAGAACTGTTTTGGCTATTCTAGGTCTTTTATTTTTTGAAATGATTTTCATGATTGCCTTTTCTATTTCTATAAAGAATGATGTTGGGATTTTAACTGGAATTGCATTGAAACTGTATAGCGCTTTGGGTAGTATGACCATTTTGATGATATTGATTTTGCCTATCCAAGAGCATGGGAGATCTTTCTATCTTCTAAGGTCTTCTTCAGTTTCTTTCTTTAATGTTCTGTAGTTTTCATTGTAAAAGTCTTTTACCTCTTTAGTTAAATTGATTCCCAAGTACTTCATTTTGGGGGGGGCTACTGTGAATGGGGTTGTTTTTCTAATTTCTCTTTCAGAGGATTCATCACTGATGTATAGAAATACGTTTGATTTATGGGTATTGATTTTATATCTTGCTACTTTGCTGAATTCATTTATTAATTCTAGAAGTTTTCTGTTGGAGTTTTTTTGGATCCTCTATAAAAAATCATGTTGTCAGCAAATAATGATAATTTAAGTTCTTCCTTTCTTATTTGTATCCCTTTAATTTCTTTTGTCTGGCCAACTGCTCTGGCTAGAGTTTCAATGACTATGTTAAGTAGAAGTTAGTGAAAAAGAGCATCCCTGTCTTGTTCCTGTTTTTAGAGGGAATTCTTTCAATTTTTTTCCCAATGAAGATGATGTTGGCTTTTGGTTTTGCATAGATAGTTTTTATAATGTTAAGGTATGTTTCTACTCTCCCTAGTTTTTCTAGTGTTTTGAACATGGAAGTGTGCTGTGTTTTGTCGAATGGTTTCTCATCATCTATAGAGATAACCATATGATTTTTTACTTTAAGTCTATTGATGTGATGACTTACATTTATTGATTTCTGTATGTTGAACCAACCTTGTATACCTGTGGTGAAATCCACTTGATTGTGGTGTACTATCTTTTAAATATGTTTTTGTATACGATCTAATATGTTTTTACCTGAACATATTCATTTTTATACTAAAGAATTAAACCTTTTTGTTTAGGTATATATATCTTTGAGAAAACCCAGTCCAGAAAAACTACAGGATAATTAAATGTGAAAATGATCATTTTATTTAAAAAGATTTTCACTTAAATAAAATATTTGCATTTTGATTAACAGCTAACATATTTATTTAACAAATATTTATTGAACTGTTGTACTAGGAATAGTGCTGAATGAGGTTAATGCAGTCCCAGTCCTCATGGAACAAATAGCCAATCTTTCCTATGTATCTCAGTTTGAGTCACTATTATAGAATACCATAGACTAGGAGACTTATAATCGATACAAATTTATTCCTTATAGGAGGCTGGAAGTTTAAAGTCAAGGCACCAGTAGATGCAGTGTCTGATAAGGGTTCATTTCCCAGATCATAGGTAGCCATCTTCCTTTGTGTTTACATGGAAAAAGGGGCAAGATATTAGTAGATGAATAGATCAAGAAAATGTGTTATGTACACTATATATACACTATGGAGTTTTACTCAGCCGTAAGAAGAATGAAAATATGGCCTTTGTTGATAAATAGATGGAAATGGAGAACATCATGCTAAGTGAAATATGAAGGGTTGAATGTTTTCTCTCATATGTGTAAGGTAGAGCAAAATAAATGAAAGAAGGTGGTGATCCGATATCATAAACATACAGGGAAGATAAGTGGAGTAGAAGATGGAAATAGAGAAGGACAGGTAAGGGGAGGAAATGTGGAATGAATTTAACGAAATCACATTATATGCACATATGAATATATGACAATTTCACTTTTATGTGTAGAAAGTGCCAATCAAAAATTAATTAATTAATTAATTAAGCAAAAGGAAGATCTATAAGTAGAGGAAGGAGAATGGGGGAGGGAGAAGGCAAGAAAAAGTTGGGGAGAACAGGGATTGAAGTAAAATTCCACGCATGTATGATTTTGTCAAAATGAACCCAACTACTTTGTATAACTGTAAAGCTCTAATTAAAAAAAGGAAGGAAGGAAGAGGAGCAAGAGAGCTCTTGGGAATCGTTTTACAAAACTATTAATCCCATTCACGAGAAATACATCCTTAGCTCCAAATACTGACACATGGAAGTTAAATTTAGTATGAATTTTGAGAGGACACATATATTCGGTCTCTAGCACTGTGCATTCAAAATACAACTCTTTTTTTTTTTGGTACCAGGGATTGAACTCAGGGGCACTCGACCACATCCACTATTTTGTGTTTTATGTAGAGACAGGGTCTCACTGAGTTGCTTAGCGCCTCACCATTGCTGAGGCTGGCTTTGAACTCGCGATTCTCCTGTCTCAGCCTCCCTAAGTGCTGGGATTATAAGCGTGAGTCACCACGCCCAGTTTCAAAATACAACTCTTAAATAAACTATTTGAAGAATATAATTGTAGAAAAACTCAAGGCATGAATGAGTACTGAGTATAGGTCTTTAGTCCAAAAATTCAGTTCTCTGCTGAGCATGATGGCAGATGCAGGTAATCCCAGTGACTCAGGAGGCTGAGGCAGGAGGATCACAAGTTCAAGACCAGTCTCAGCAACTTAGCAAGACTTTACCTTAAAATAAAAAATAAAAAGATCTGGGGATATGACTCAGTGGTTTGCCTCTGGATTTAATCCCTGTTAAAAACAACAAAAACAATTCAAATCCATAAAGACTTTAGGCTTTGTTTCAATTATTCAGTTATCTATTTTAAGTCTTAATTCCATTTGACTAGTAGAAATAGTCATGTTCAATTAACTTTTCTCTAACCTACAACTTTAGCAATATTGGATCTTTGTTTCAAGAGGCTATGCCAGGTACCAAAGGGCTGTATGTAATGCCGTGGCATGGGAGAATGGGGAATCCTGGTCCCCATACATTGCCAGTTCTGCTTACATAGTCCTTTCAGTCCAACCAGAACCTTTTTTCAAAGTCTTGATTACATTTTTTTTTCTCAGCACTTGTTTGATGTTCTCTGAGTTTCCTAGGTCTTTTGGTTTGATGTCTTTCATTACTTTTGAAAATTTTTTTAGTTATCTTTAAATATTTGCTTAGGGCTTCACTAAGTTGGTGAGGCTGGCTTTGACCTTATGATTCTTCTGTCTCAGCCAAACTCCTTCCTGCTGAGCTGTGCTTTAAAAATTTTTTTTTTTTTTGGTACTGGGGATTGAACTCAGGGGCACTCGACCACTGAGCCACATCCCCAGCCCTATTTTGTGTTTTATGTAGAGACAGGGTCTCACCAAGTTGCTTAGCGCCTCATCATTGCTGAGGGGCTTTGAACTCACAATTCTATCTCAGCCTCCCTAAGTGCTAGGATTACAGGCTTGCGCTGCCACGCCCAGCAGGATTTTCTTTTTATCCCCTACTTTTTGTGTCTCAGTTTTTTAACTGAAAGCCAGACATCATGCATAGAATAGTAGATATTGCATAGAGTAGCATTTGTCCTTAGAAATGGCTATTGCTCTTCTTTTGCTAAGGTATAATATGAAGGCATTTATTGTGAAAGGATTTCACCTTTTTTTTTTTGGATACCAGGGATTGAACAACCAAGAGGCTCTTAACCACTGAACCACATCCCTAGCCCTTTTTATTTTTTAATTTATTTTATTTTTAAAATTTATTTATTTAATTTATTATTTTTGAGACAGGGTCTTGCTAGTTGCATAGGACCTCACTAAATTGCTGAGATTGGCTTAGAACTTGCGATCCTCCTGCTTTAGCCTTCCAAGCTGCTGGAATTACCAGTGTGCCTGGTTAAGAGTTGACTTTTTCCAACAAGGGGTTGAACTGCAGTTGGGTTTTTTATGTTGCTGTAGTTACTCTCAGAGTAGTACAGGTACCAGATTCTCTTCAGTTTAGGATGCAGGTTGGGTTACTGGAGATTTTTTTTCTCAGTATTCTTGTTCTACCCTCATCCTTAGGCTTTCCCTGTGAACCTCTCCTTCTGAGAGGGTCCTCTCCACACTCTCTCTCCAGCCTTAGCAATAGATAGATGATAATAAATGTTTGCAGCCTAGTTGGAAAGAGATTTGCAATGTGGTACGGTTTTCCCTGTTTTTCTGTTCCAAGCTTAGCCTTAGGCAGGTCTGTTTCTCTAGGTCTTGGGACTGAACTAGTTTTGTTTGCTGGTTTATTATTATTTTTTCATTATAATCTATGTCTAAATTTATTCAGCAGTAAAGAGCATTGTAAAATACAACTGTGTTTTCTTTGTATATATAACATGTTTTTCTTTGATTATTGACAGAGGAGACCTTGCCTATTTTGATGGACTTAGTGAGACTATCCTTGCTGTGGGGCTTGTGAAACCAAAAGCTGGTAAGCAATAAAATATAAGAGATGAGCTTATATTTGTATATATATAAACTGTGAATGTTTTAGGACCAAATACTATATTTAAAATATTTTAATTTACCATTGAGGTTTTACTCTGAATTACTTTTTTTTTTTTTTTTTGGTACTGGAGATTGAACTCAAGGGCACTCGAACACTGAGCCACCTCCCCAGCCCTATTTTATATTTTTATGTAGAGACAGGGTCTCACTAAGTTGCTTAGTGCCTCGTCATTGCTGAGGCTGGCTTTTAACTCACGATCCTCCTGTCTCAGCCTCCCAAAGTGCTGGGATTATAGGCTTGTGCCACTGTGCCCGGCTCTGAATTACTTCTAAATAGAAATATAAATAGAAAGTGATTAGGAATATTTACCTGTTTATTTACTTTGATAGTCTCTCTGTGTCTCCCCACCCCCACCTCTCTTTCTCTGTCTCTCAATTAACAGTGCTGGGATTGCCCTCCATCATTGAGTTACATCTCTAGCCTCTTACTCTTGTCTTCAAAATGTTAAAGTATATATTCCTGAACTATATTTTGCTTCTGTTTTTTCTATTTCTTCCTAATTTACCTGGAGCTTTTGGCATTACAGATTTTTCATCAGTTACTGAATTTAATGTAAAAGCCATTTTGTCTCTGCATTTTGTATCTTTTTCATTCTGATCTTGATAGCCTGTAGAAGTAAGAATAAAGCTCAGAATAAACCTTAAGAGAAATTAAAAGCATTGTTAACTTTATACTACCAATTTTGTAATAACAAATCTTTTATTAGGAATACTGATAAACAATAGTTTGATTTAACTTTAATATATATCCCATGAATGCACCTTCCAACAAGAGGCAGCAGTAGGCAAAATTTACTTCTTGGCAAGGCCTGAATAAAAATTTTTCAGATTACAGCCATTTTGAAATTATAGCTATTCATGTAAGTAGAAACGTGCATTTTTATACATTGTTTATTTGATTGCATTGGAAATGTACTTCCTCTATATAGAGTCTGAACAGTTTTTATCCTAATGTTTTTATTCCTGTCCTGTTTTTTCATTTAAAAGTTTATTCATATAAAAGTCAATGACCATTTCTGCCTCTGCTGTAATAAATACAAATTGTTGGGGCTGGGTTGTGGCTCAGTGGGGGAGCACTTGCCTGACAGGTATGAGGCACTGTGTTAAATTCTCAGCACTGCATGTGAGTAAGTAAAATAAAGGTCCATCAACAACTAATTAAAAAAAATACAAATTGTCCATCTAAAACAGATAAGTAGAACGCTATTTTACACAATTGAAATTATGGCAGTCTTTCATTTGGGATAAACGTGATCATTGATAATTAAACTATTCTGAGCTTTGCTTCTAACAAGTATCATTAACTGTGACTCTCAGAAAAATGTGTTTTAAGCTGGGCACTGTGGCTCCCACCTGTGATCCCAACTACTTAGAAGGCTGAGGCAAGAGGATCTCAATTTTGAGACCTCAGTAACTTAGTAAGACCTTGTCAAAATAAAAAATACAAAGGAGAGAGGATATAGCTCAGTGGTAGCATACCCCTGGGTTCAGTCACTAATACTGCAAAATAAATGAACAAAGATAAATAAACCTAAACTATTCTGTATTGTAGCACTGCTTTTAAGGACATGAAATATTGAATTCAGTGTTTCCTAAGGTGATTCTTTTATTTTTGTTTGTTTTTGTTTTGTTTATTCTAATTCAGTATTCATGAAAAGCAGAATGCATTTTGATTCATTGTATACAAGTGGAGCATAACTTTTCACTTCTCTGGTTGTACACAATATAGTTACACCATATGTGCAGTCATACATAAACCTAGGACATTGTTGTCCCTCTCATGCCACCATTTTTCCTGCCCCCATGTCCCCTCCCCACCCCGCCCTCACCTTTAACCAAAGTTCCTTTATTCTTCCCATGTCCCCACTCCCCTATTATGGATCATCATCCACTTACTAGAGAGAATTTCCGGCTCCATCTATTACCTGCAAACGCCATAATTTTATTCTCTCTTAGTGCTGAGTAATATTCCATTGTGTATATACACCATAGTTTCCTTATCCATTCATCTATTGAAGGGCATCTAGGTTGGTTCTACAGTTTGGCTATTGTGAATTGTACTGCTGTAAACATTGAAGTGGCTGCATCACTATAGTATACTGTTTTGAAGTCCTTTGGGTGTAGACTGGGGAGTGGGATAGCTGGGTCAAATGATGGTTCCATTCCAAGTTTTCTACAGAATCTCCATACTGCTTTCCAGATTGGTTGCACGAATTTGTAGTGCCACCAGCAATGTCTGAGTGCCTTTTCCTCTACATCCTTGCCATCACTTGTTGTTTGTATTCTCGATAACTGCCATTCTGACTGGCGTGAGATGGAATTTTAGAGTAGTTTTTGTTTGTTTGTTTTTGGCAGCAGGGATTGAACTCGGGGGTACTCGACCACTAAGCCACATCCCCAGCCCTATTTTTTGTGTTACATGTAGAATCAGGGTCTCACTGAGTTGCTTAGTGCCTCACTGTTGCTGAGGCTGGCTTTGAACTTGCAATTCTCCTATCTCAGCCCCCCAAAATGCTGGGATTACAGGTGTTCGTCACTGCGCCTGGCTTAGAGTAGTTTTGAATTGCATTTCTCTAATGGCTAGAGATGTTGAACATGTTTTTATATATTTGTTGATTGATTGTATATCTTCTTCTAAGAAGTGTTCAGATCCTTAGCCCATTTATTGATTGGGTTGTTTTTTTTTTGGTGTTAAGTTTTTTGAGTTCTTCCTGGAGATCAGTGCTCTATCTGATGTGCGTGTGGCAAAAATTTGTTCCCAGAATATAGGCTCTCTGTTCACCTCATTGATTGTTTCTTTTGCTGAGAAGAAGCTTTTTAGTTTGAATCCATCCCATTTATTGATTCTTGCTTTTATTTCTTGTGCTGTACGTGTCTTGTTAAGGAAGTTGGGGCCTAATCCGACATGATGAAAATTTGGGCCTACTTAGGTGCAGGGCCTTTGGTCTAATTCCTAGGTCCTTGATCCACTTGAGTTGAGTTTTGTGCATGGTGAGAGATAGTTTCATTTTACTGCGTATGGATTTCCAGTTTTCCCAGCACCATTTGTCAAAGAGGCTGTCTTTTCTCCAGTGTATGTTTTTGCGCCTTGGTGTAGCATGAGATAACTGTATTTATGTGGTTTGTCTCTGTGTCTTCTATTCAGTACCACTGGTCTACATGTCTGTTTTGTTGCCAATACCAGGCTGTATTCTTTTTGACTACTGTTTACTGATTTAAATGATTGAGCACACAGTAATATTTTAACACCAGAATTAACTAGATTCAGATATTTTTTTTGTACCAAGGATTGAACCCATGGACTGCCAAGCCACATCCCCAGCCCATTTTATATTTTTTTAGAAACAGAGTCTTGCTGAATTGCTTAGGGCCTTGCTAAATTGCTGAGGCTGGATTTGAGCTCATGATCCTCCTTCCTCAGCCTCCCGAGTTGCTGGGATTACAGGCATGTGCTACCGTACCTGGCTGGATTCATTTGTCATTTACTATTTAACTAGTAGCTGATTTTAAGGGTAAAACAATATTTTATTTTATTTTATTTTTTTAATTTTTTTGTAGATGGACACGATGTCTTTATTTTATTGCTCTGTATGTGGTGCTGAGGATCGAACCCAGGGCCTCATGCATGCGAGACAAGCACTCTACCGCTGAGCCACAACCCCAGTCCCTAAAACAATATTTTATAAATGCATACATGCAAATAATTCCTTCCCTTTGTCTACCTTACCTTAGGCATCTTTCAGCCTCATATACGACACCTCTTGGTTTTGGCAACCCCTGTGGATATAGTAATTCTTGGACTCAGCTATGCCAATTTGCAGACAGGTATGGTAATCCATATGTTGGTTTTTAAAATGGCAATATGTTGGTCAATTAATGTAATAATTGGGAATTAATCTAGGTAGTTGTTGAATTCCAGTGACTCAAATTAATGATTATTACTGCCAAATCCTTAGAATCTTTGCCAAAATTTAATAATTTGAATTAGGTTTTTGCTTGATATTTTACTACATAATATGTATGCGTATTATAGCTTCTGCTTAACTTGAATTATCAAATTATTTGTATCACTTTATAGTAATTTGAAGATTATGCTATAGAAGCTTTGGGGTTTACTCAGTAATGAAATTAATTCTGAAGATAATGCAAAGATCATTTTAAAATTAAACTAATAAGCTGATTCCTGTACTTTTTCTTAAAAAAAAATATATATAGGTACTGGAATTCTTAACGATAGTATGTCTGGCGGAATGCAGTTGCTTCCAGATCCTTTATATTCTCTTCCCACTGATAATACTTACCTTTTAACAATAACTTCCACTGATAATGGCAGAATTTTCTTGGCTGGAAAGGATGGCTGTTTATATGAAGTAGCATACCAGGTAAGTTTGACACTTAGAAACATTCTGATTTTTCCCCTCCCTTTTGATGAAGCAGGAAAAGGTAAGCTTTTAATTTTCTAATTACACAATATATTCTGAGAGAAAATATTCAGACATACAATTAAAGCTATAGTCTTCTATCTCTACTCTATATAAAACCCAGCTTTTTTCCCCAAAGTCAAAAATTATTATCAATTCTCTTTTTTATAAGAAAAATTGGACCTGGAGCATCGAGCATGCTAGGCAAATGCTGTGTATGTTCTTAGTAAAACACGGTACATACACTAATATGTGTGTATATATAGTATTTATATAAGCACATAAACTCATGTGTGTTTTCTAGTAAATACATGGTGTACTTTTTTGGGAGTGAAGGTGCCTGGGATTGATCTCAGGGACACTCAACCACTGAGCCACATTGCTTGCCCTATTTTGTACTCTATTTAGACATAGGGTCTCACTGAATTTCTTAGCACCTGCTTTTGCTGAGGCTGGCTTTGAACTTGTGATCCTCCTACACTGGCTTCATGAGCCACTGGGATTATAGGTGTGCGCCACCAAGCTCCGCACACAGTGTACTATTTTTTTTTGGTACTGGGGATTGAACTCAGGGGTACCTGACCACTGAGCCACATTTCTAGCCCTATTTTGTGTGGGGATGTGTTTTATGTAGAGGCAGGGTCTCACAGAGTTGCTTAGCACCTCGCCATTGCTGAGGCTGGTTTTGAACTTGTGATTGATTCTTCTGTCTCAGCCTCCCTAAGTGCTGGGATTACAGGCGTGCACCATCGTGCCTAGCTACACAGTGTACTATTTTTAATGTGTTTTAATTTAGATTATATTTTCTCATTTGACTTTTCACTTAATAATATGTCTTGAAAGTCTTGATTGCCAGTATTTGGTAAGTATTTTTAATTATAGGACTAAAGTCAATAGTTAATTTTGAATGATAGATCTCACTTTGCAGTTTTTGGCATTTCATGAAGACTTGAAGATTTTTAATAAATAAGTATACATTAGTTGTTTTTTTTTGGGTACTGGGGATTGAACTCAGGGACACTCGACCACTGAGCCACATCCCCAGCCCTATTTTGTGTTTTATGTAGAGACAGGGTCTCACTGAGTTGCTTAGTGCCTCACCATTGCTGAGGCTGGCTTTGAACTCGCGATTCTCCTGTCTCAGCCTCCCTAAGTGCTGGGATTACAGGCTTGAGCCACCACGCCCAGCTTACATTAGTTGTTATAAGTTACTTACCTTTATATATGAGTATACAGTAGTTGCTATAAGTTACTTACCTTTATAAGTCTTTCTTCTTTTTTTTTCTTTTAAGGCAGAAGCAGGGTGGTTTAGTCAAAGATGTAGAAAGATAAACCACTCAAAGAGCTCACTTTCTTTCCTTGTTCCTTCCTTGCTACAATTTACATTCTCAGAAGATGGTAAGTACTAAACAAATTTGGCAAATAAAACAAATTTTTTAATACATTGTTGACAACATTTTCTTCAGAGGTTCTCATTCTTTTTTTTCCTTCCTTATTTCTAATTAGTTATGCATGACAGTAGAATGCATTTTGGCACATTGTACACAAATGGATCACAGTAACATTGTGTGCAGAGTAACATTGGTAATGTAATCATACCTGTACTTAGGGTAATGTCTAATGTCCATCTCGTTCCACCATCCTTCCCACAAAATATGGAATGCTTCATGAATTTGCGTATCATCCTTGTACAGGGGCCATGCTAATCTTACCTGTATCGTTCCAGTTTTAGTATATGTGCTGCTAAAATGAGCACTCTCTTTTTTTCTTTTTTCTGGTACCAGAGATTGAACTCAGGCACTCAACCACTAAGTCACATCCTAACCCTGTTTTGTGTTTTATTTAGAGACAGGGTCTCACTGAGTTGCTTAGCACCTCGCCATTGCTGAGGCTGGCTTTGAACTCACAATCCTCCTGTCTCAGCCTCCCAAGTTCCTGAGATTATAGTCATGCACCACCACACCTGCCTCATTCTTTTTTTATATATATGTATTTAGTGGTAGATGGACTTAATACCTTTATTTATTTATTTTATGTGGTACTGAGGATGAAACCCAGTTTCTCACATGTGCTAGGCACATGTGCTACTACTAAGCCACAACCCCAACCCCTCATTCTTAATTTAAAATACTTTGTCATTTTAAGTGGCATTTATGTGTTCATAAGATCTCTTAAAAGAGATTACAAAAATGTAGAGAAAGTGTGGGTTTTATTTGGAAGTTAGTTATTTCTGATACTGATAGAATCATGAAAAATGTGTCCAAACAGCTCTGCATATTTAAACCAAAATCTGTAGGTGGGTGTGTTGTTGTATGTGTGAGAGAGATTGATCAATTGATTCAGACATATAATACATGTTTTGCCATCTAGAAATAAATTCCTAGTATAAAATATATATAAGTTTTTAATAAACTGAGGAGTTTAAATAGGGGAAATGATTTTAAATGGTTTGGTGAAATAAGATAAATATTCCTTAAATGACTCAATTTTTAGTCATAATTTGCTTAATTTTGGGGATGTGTTCTGAGAGATGCCTTGTTAGTTTTGTCATTGTGCTAACATCATAGACTGTACTTACACAAACTAAGATGCCTACAACATCTGTGAGGAGATAATAATCTTATGGGATCACATTGTGCATATATGATCCATTGTTAACTAAAATGTCCTAATAAAACACATGACTATATAATTTATTCCCCTTCATACAATGAATTATTAAAATAAATTGGAAGCTTCCTGAAAAAAAGAGTATAAATTAGTCTGTATGTTTCTATCATACAATAAACATTAAATATTGTTGAATGAAGAAATATTCTAGAACTTGGATTTTGTTTTCTTTAAAATTCATTTAGAGACAGGCATGGTGACACAGACCTATAATCCCAGTTGCTCAAGAGGCTCAGACAGGACAATTGCAAGTTCAAAGCCAGCCTCATCAACATATTGAGACCTTACCTCAAAATATAAAGGACTGACGATATTAGCTCAATGGCAAAGTACCCCTGGGGTCCATCCCCAGTACCAAAACAAACAAACAAACAAACCTCACAGTTATCTGTGAAGCTCTTAACCTGTGTATTTGACATCTGTTGTGTGATAGAAATGCTCCTGATTTGGTCCTTATGCATTTACATGTCCTGGTATTTAACTCCCAACCAAGAGAAAAGAAAGCCCCTGAATGGAGAGTTCTAATTAAGCAATTTTTTTTTTTTTAATATATTTTTTTTTTAGTTGTAGATGGACACAATGTCTTTATTTTATTACTTTGTATGTGGTGCTGAGGATCGAACCCAGGGCCTCACGCATGCGAGGCAAGCGCTCTACCGCTGAGCCACAGCCCCAGACCTCTAATTAAGCAATTTTGATTTGTTGTACGTGGCTACTGTGTTCACATGGTTAATTGTTGGGTTTTCTTTTCATTTCTTTTTTCTGCCTTTAGATCCTATTGTTCAAATTGCAATTGATAATTCTAGAAATATTTTATATACACGATCAGAGAAAGGAGTAATACAGGTAAGTATTTATGTTATGCTACCATTAAAGTGTAGAAAAACATCCCTGTTTAAATAAGTAAGATTTAGTCACTTTAACTTTTTCTGTTAATGTATGTGTGTGTCTGTTTTATTTTAGAGCATTACAGTTAGTTGTACATAGTACTTGGGTTCATTTCAACAAATTTGTTGTTTTTTATTTTGGTTCATATTCACCCACTTCCTTTCCTTCCTCTCTTTTTTTTTTTTTAAACATTTTTTTTAGTTGTAGATGGACACATTTTCTTTATTTATTTGTTTTTATGTGGTGCTGAGTATCGAACCCAGTGCCTCACGCATGCAAGGCAAGCGCTCTACCACTGAGCCACAATCCCAGCCCCCCTTCCTCTTTTTACATTTTCTTTCTTTACTGATCTTACTTTCACTCATCTATTTATGTATTTATGATTGTTCTTTCTACTTATGCATAAAGGTGAAATTCCCTGTGGTATATTTATATATGCACATAGCTTGATTTTTAAAAATTCATTCTGCATTTCATCCCCTTTCCTCTCCCTCCTGTGTCTCTCTCAATCTTCTTATTCTACTCTACTGATCTTCCCTGTATCTTCTTGATATCCAATCTCTCCTACTTTATTTTGCTCTGACTTCTACATATGAGATAAAACATTGGACCCTTGATTTTCTGAGACTGGCATATTTCACTTAGCATGATGTTCTCTGTTTCCATCTGTTAACCAGTAAATGCCATAGTTTCATTCTTCTTTATGGCTGAGCAAAACTCCATTGTATATATATACCACAATTTCTTAATCTCTTCATTCATTGACAGGCATCTGAGTTAATTCCATAATTTAACTATTGTGAATTGTGCTGCAATACACATGGGTTGACTCTATTGCTATAGTATAGTCATTTTAATTCTTTTGGATAAATAGCAATGAGTGGGATAGCTGGGTTATATGGAATTTCCATTCTTAGTGTTTTGAGAAATCTCTGTACTGCTTTCCAGAGTGGTGGTACTCGTTTGCAGTTCTACTAGCAATATTTGAGTGTACCTTTTCCCCCAAATCCTCTCCACCACTTATTATTGTTTGTATTCTTGATAATTGCCATTCTAATTGGAGAGTGATGAAATCTTAGTGTGGTTTTGATTTGCATTTTCCTGATTTAAGAAAAAACATTAAGCCAGGCGTGGTGGTGCACACCTGTACTCCCAGTGCTTTGAGAGGCTGAGACAGGAGAATCATGAGTTCAAAACCAGCCTCAGCAATAGCGAGGCGCTAAACAACTCAGTGAGACCCTGTCTCTAAGTAAAACACAAAATAGTGCTGGGAATGTGGCTTAGTAGTCAAGTACCCCTGAGTTCAATCCCTGGTACCAAAAAAGAAAAAAGAAAACATTAAAACTACTTCTTAGGGTCTCTTTTTGTGAGTTTTCAAGTTTCTGAACATTTCCATACCTGCATAACAAAATTTGAGGATCCCTAAAAAGGAAAAGTTTATCTAACAAAATATATATAGTATATAGTCATGTTTATTATTCATAGGTTTATGATTTGGGCCAAGATGGACAAGGAATGAGTCGAGTTGCCTCAGTTTCACAGAATGCTATTGTCTCTGCTGCTGGAAACATTGCAAGGTAATGTATAATTTGTTGGCAGACATTTCATTAACAGACATGATTATACTATTTATGTGTAGTAGTATACTAAAGTTGAATTATTCCCTCAAAATATCTCTAAAAGATAAATGTTCACTGGGGCTGGGATTGTGGCGCAGTGGTAGCGTGCTTGCCTAGCATGCGTGAGGCACTGGGTTCGATCCTCAGCACCACATAAAAACAAAGATATTCTGTCCACCTAAAACTAATAAATAAATAAATAAATATTAAAAAAAAAAAAAAGATAAATGTTCACAGAAGCTGGGTATGGTGGTGCATGCCTATAATCCCAGCAACTCAGAAGGCCTGTGCAAGAGGATCTTGAGTTTGAAGCCAACCCTGTCAACTTTGAGACTCTGTCTCAAAATAAAAAAGGGCTCAGTGGTAAAGTACCCCTAGGTTCAATGTCCAGAACTGGAAAAAAAAAAGGAGTGAAGGAGATGACACTCTAGGTTATGTTTGTAACAGAACTGTTAGAGACTTTTATTTGTTTTAATTTTTTTTTAGTTATAGATGGACACAATACCTTTTTTTTGGGGTACTGGGAATTGAACTCAGGGGCACTCGACCACTGAGCCACATTCTCAGCCCTGTTTTTGTGTTTTTATGTAGAGACAGGATCTCACTGAGTTGCTTAGTGCCT
Organism: Geosciurus inauris; assembly: GCA_004024805.1. Taxonomy (NCBI): domain Eukaryota; kingdom Metazoa; phylum Chordata; class Mammalia; order Rodentia; family Sciuridae; genus Geosciurus; species Geosciurus inauris. The sequence goes on from PVHX01004361.1 coordinate 103,624, forward strand.
CACCATTGCTGAGGCTGGCTTTTTTTTTGAACTCGCGATTCTCCTGTCTCAGCCTCCCTAAGTGCTGGGATTACAGGCTTGCGCCATCGCGCCCGGCTTGGACACAATACCTTTATTTTGTTCTTCTGTGGTGCTGAGGACTCAGTGCCCCACACATGCGAAGTGAGCACTCTACCACTGAGCTGCAACCCCAGCCTCAGAGACTTTTATTTTTATCTTGGTGGTTTGAGACATAGGGCAATCCCTAATGCTAAAAATGAATTTTTAACTAACTTAAAAAAATGTTAGTATGACTGAAAAAAAATTATTCATATAACCAAATTTTTAGTCATGATTTGCGTAATTATGGGAATATGTTCTGAAAGATGCCTTATTTTAGTCAGTATTATGCTAACTTCATAGACTATACTTACACAAATTAGAATGCTTACATCATCATCATGGTATAATAAAGGATCTAGAAGCAAAAGTAAAGCTGCACTTTATTGTGTAAGGTATAACTTAAGTCTATGGTTTTTTTCCCCAGAACTATTTTTGTAGTGTTGGTGATTGGGACCTGGCTGAGTGGTAGGCAAGCACTGTACCACTAAGTCACATCCCCAGCCTTTTTTTTTAACGTTAAGCTTTAGATGATCAACATGTTACAAGCATTTTAGATGTTGTAACTAGGATACCATAAGTCTTCCTCATGGCACTTGTTGGTCTGATTATGTACAGATATACAGACAGAATATAGAATTCCTTAGTTGTTAATATCCTCATATGTGAGGAGACAAAGAAAGGATGTTATGATTTGCCTGAGGTCTCACTCTTAAATAAGTGCTAGAAGCCAAGGAATTCTGTATTGGACACTTGTACTGTCTTTCACTTATTTTCCAACTGCCTTGGTCAGTTACAGACATTCTTTTTACTAAAGGCCTCAACTTTTCAGCTTTCGTTGTCTTTGTACTTGGGTAATTGCGATGCTCAGACATCATAGTGAAAAATCAACTTTTTGTTGTTGTTGTTGCTTTTTTTCAGTGACAAAATTCTGAATGCAGACAAAAAGACGGGTTTCCTATTTCTTTCCGCACCCCTAATTTTCTTTGGAAATTTTTCCACACCCACAGAAAAATTAAAATAAAAATATGAGCCAAGCCTAGTGGTGCATGCCTGTAGTCCCAGCACTTTGGAAAGCTGAGACAGGAGAATCGCGAGTTCAAAGCCAGCCTCAGCAGTGGTGAGGCGCTAAGCAACTCAGTGAGAACCTCTCTAAATGAAATACAAAATAGTGCTGGAGATGTGGCTCAGTGGTTGAGTACCTCTGAGTTCAATCCCCAGTACCAAAGAAAAAGGTAAAAACTGATAAACTCACTAAATTTACCAGTTGTTAACCTTTTTCCTCATTTGCTCACTCTTTATGAATGAAGCATTAGCAAGTAGATTACAGGCATAATGCCTTTCACCCTTAGATTCTTTAGCTTCCATCTTCCATGTAAGCCTCATATGTAACATCAGTACAATTACCACATCTAAGAAAATTAACAGTAATTTTGTAATACCTGCTGTTTTAACTATAATCATATGGTTCGTGATAACATTTTCCCTCACTTTCTGTAGCTGTTTTTCTTTTCAAATTCTGCAGTTGGAATTTATGAAGTCCATGAGTGGTTTTAATATTGAGCACCCACTTCTTCCCTTTTTCATAATGTTGACATTTGGGAGGGAGAGATAGGAGTTCTTTATGGCATATATCTATTTTTGATTTTGTCTTTTTTCCCTACAGTTAGATTCTCAGTAATAATTTTTTTAGATAGTTATTACATAGGTGATATGAATTTACAAATTTCTTCATTATATCTAGATATGGTGGCACACACCTGTGATCCCAGTGATGGAGTAGGCGGAAGCAGGAAGATCTCAAGTTTAAGGCCAGCCTAGCCAGTTTAGACCCTATCTGAAAAATTTTAAAAATAAAATAAAATTAAGAATGAAAGGAAAGAAAGAATAAAAAAGAAGAGCCAGGGATATTACTTGGTGGTAGAGCTCCCTTTGGTTCAAAACAAAACCCACAAATCTCTTCATTACAAAAATTCATTTCTCCCTTTTTCTTTAGTGGTATTCTTTACAATGGTAATTTGATGCTCTGAGAACTCTTTGTTCCCCAGGAACCATTCACCAAGTGGTGTTAGCATTTTTTTCCAATCTTTGTTTGAAAAGAGTTAGTCTTAACAGTATTAACTTAAATAATGCATAGTTAAGAGTTTTTGCTTCTAGCCGGATGCAGTGGTTCACACCTGTAATCCCAGCACTTTGGGAGGCTGAGAGGGGAGAATCAGGAGTTCAAAGCCAGCCTCAGCAATGGTGAGGTGCTTAGCAACTCAGTGAGACCCTATCTCTAAATAAAACACAAAATACAGCCGGGCGTGGTGGCGCATGTCTGTAATCCCTGCGCTTTGGGAGGCTGAGACAGGAGAATCGCGAGTTGAAAGCCAGCCTCAGCAACGGCGAGGCGCTAAGCAACTCAGTGAGACCCTGTCTCTACATAAAACACAAAATAGGGCTGGGGATCTGGCTCAGTGGTTCAGTGACCCTGAGTTCAATCCCTGGTACCAAAAAAAAAAAAAAAAAAAAAAAACCACAAAATAGGGCTGGGGATGTGGCTCAGTGGTTGAGTACCCCTATGTTCAATCCCCGGTACAAAATAAAAAAAGTTTTTGCTTCTGTTTTATTACTTTCCTAAGAGGTTAATTTAAATTAGTTTAGCATATTTAGATGTGAATATAATGATGGAAAATATATCTCAACAAATTAGACACATTTTTAAGATACATAAGTTTATTTTCCTTTCTCTTTTAGGACTATTGATCGTTCTGTTTTTAAGCCAATTGTTCAGATAGCAGTGATTGAAAATTCTGAATCTTTGGACTGTCAGTTATTGGCTGTCACACATGCAGGTAGGTTTTTAAGTTACTGTATCTGCTATTGCTGTTAGTTTGATAATTTTTAGATTTGGAAATTCATAATTAGAAATGTTTTCAAGTCATATTAATAATTCATAAAATTAAGAATTTTTTAAAAATGGGAATTTCTCTGATTCTGTGTCTATTCATTTTATAGAAGTATAACCAGACCTGAATATCAGTGATATCCTGAAGTGATATCACTCAGTGATAGCCTGAAGTGAACACAGGCTTTGTCAGGCTCTCTTGGATTATTCTTTCAACTAAAACATGTTGATTCATTTTTCAGTTCTGATTGGTATTTTCTCAGAAATCTGTTTCAGCTGGTAGTCCAAGTAACAATTTAAGATCAATGAGAAAAGTGATTTGTGGTTCTTAACAGTTCTGTGTTTCTATATGGAATTGCTTTAATACACATGTACCTTAGTTTCTTTTATTTTCTGTTACTGATGCATGATTTTACCTCATCATCAGGTATCAGGTTGTATTTCAGCACTTGTCCATTTAGACAGCCATTAGCACGGCCTAATACACTAACACTGGTTCACGTTCGCTTACCTCCTGGATTCTCAGCATCTTCAACGGTGGAAAAGCCTTCAAAAGTACATAAAGCTCTTTATAGTAAAGGTACGTTCTGAAATATCAGATTTAAGATGTTCTTAAAACTGTTAAAATATAAGGCATTTTGAGGCATTTGAAAATAACATTAATAAATTTTTCAGTGAAGTTTGGAATGTTTTAGTTTTTTTCCCAGGTATCCTTTTTTAAATGTTAATATTATATTTTAACAATTTTCAATGAGTGTGTACATAAACATTATAGGATTTTTTTAAAAATAGATATTTTTAGTTTTAATTTTACCCTGTTACTGGATTTGTATATGAACTCAACTTGTCCAAATTACTATTATACCCAGTGTAATAGACTCTGAATTCTCTTCCTTTAGACACATCAGGAAAATGCAAGTAACTTTTCTGTTACTGTGCCTGCTATGCCAGTATCTTTATAGTATGGAAAATTTTGTATGCAATAATGCAAAATCTTGATAACAAACTCTTTAGGATTCATATTATGTTTAAAAAATTAAATTCTAGTTAAACATCAAAACTTGGAACATCAGAACTTATTTTTTTTTCATTATTGGAATTTCTACTGAATTTGTTTTTATTTTCTAATCATTCTAAGGCCATTTCTGTGCTTATTATACTGTCTATTCCAACATTTTACTGTTCAACACCCAGATGAAACTTGTTTACAAATGGAAGTTTTTCAAATGTGCACTATTAGGTACTATTATGACACTTGTAAGGTATTGGCTTTTGAGTATAATTCACATATTACAAAATTCATTCATTCTTTCTTCTTTTTTCTTTTTTGATAATAGTAATTGAACCCAGGGGTACTTGACCACTGAGCTACATCACCAGTCCTTTTTTTTTTTCTTTTATTTTGAGACAGGGTCTCCCTAAGTTACTTAGGAGCTTTCTAAGTTGCTGAGGCTGGCCTTGCATTTGCAATCTTCCTGCCTCAGCCTCCTGAGTCACTATGATTATAGGCATGCAGCACCATGCCTGTTAAAATTCATTCATTTTTACTATTTAAGAGTTGTACAGTCATGAGTACTAACTCAAGAGTATTTGCATCACCCCAGAAAAAAAATAAAACCATTCCTATCAGCAATCATTTCCTGATTCCAGTTACCCCTTCCTGAGAAGGTATTAGTCATCTTTCTTTAATAATTTGACCATTTTAGATAAGTAGAATCATGCAATATATGATTGACTTTGATTTTCATATAATATAGTGTTTTAAAGATTAATTCATGGTGTGGGATATAGCAGTACGTGTTTTTTTTTTTTTAATTTTTTTTTACTTGTTGATGAACTTTTACTTATTTTTATGTGGTGCGTAGAATCGAACCCAGTGCCTCACACATGCTAGGCAAGCGCTCTACCACTGAGCCACAACCCCAGCCCAGCAGTACATCTTTTATTGCTAAATAATATTTCAGTGTGAGAATGTATCACTTTTTATTCATCAGTTGGTGGGCATTTGTATTGTTTATAATTTTTGACTTTTGTGAATAATGCTACTATGAATGTTTGTATCAACATGTATTTTCATTTCTTGTATGTATATATCTAGAATTGGAATTGCTAGATTGTATGGTAATATGTTTTACATTTAAGGAACTACCTGACTTTTTTCCAAAGTAACTAAACCATTTTACATTCTCACTTGTATAATAGTTCCAGTTTCATTACAATCTTCCTGGTACTTGTCTTCTTTTTATTTCTATCCTGTTAGATGCAAAGTAGTATCTATCTGTTGTGATTCTGATTTGCTTTTCCTGATGTCTGATGATGATGAACTATCTTTTCACATTTTTATTACCCATTTGTATGTCTCCTTTGGAGAAATAACTGTTCAGATTCTGCCTTTTTGTTTTTTTAGTACAGGGATTGAACTCGGGCACTCAACCACTGAGCCACATACACTGCCCTATTTTGTATTTTGTTTGGAGACAAGATCTCACTGAGTTGCTTAGGCCTCGCTTTTGCTGAGGCTGACTTTGAACTTGTGATCCTCCTGTCTCAGCCTCCCAGTCTGCTGGGATTACAGGCATGTGCAAACATTCCCAGCTCAGACTCTCTGCCTTTTAACAATTGGGTTGTTGTTTTATTATTGAGTTGTAAGGGTTCTTTGTATATACTAGATAGAAGTCTTTTATCAGGTATGTGATTTGAATATATTTTTTGCCATTCTGTGGGTTATCTTTTCATTTTCTAATAGTGTCCTTTGAAGTACAAAGTTTTTACTGTTTTTTGGTACCAGGAATTGAACCCAGGGGTGCATAACCACTGAGCAACATCCTCAGCCCTTTTTTATATTTTATTTTGAGACAGTGTCCTGCTAAGTTGGTTAGGGGCTCGCTAAGGTGCTGAGGCTGGCTTTGAACTTCCGGTCCTCCTGCTTCAGCCTCCTGAGCTCCTGGGATTATAGGTGCGTGTCACCACGCCCAGATCAAAGGTTTTAAATTTTGATGAAGTCCAGTTTATTTTTTTCTTTTGTCATTATACTTGTCATTATCTAGGAAGTTATTTCCTAACCCAGGGTCCCAGAGATTTATTCCTATTTTCTTTTATTGGTTTTATAGTTTTACTCTTACATTTAGTTCTTTGATCTGTTGTTAGTTAATTTCTGTATGTCACATAAGGAAGGATTTATTTGTTTTGTGTGTGATGCTGGGGATCAAACCCTAGCCCTTTCACATACTAGGCAAGTACTCCATCACTGAACTCTACTCTTAACCCCAAGGAAGGGGTTCAGCTTCATTCTTTTTTTTTTTTTTTTTTTAATATTTATTTTTTAGTTGTAGGTGGACAGAATATCTTTATTTTATTTTTTATGTGGTGCTGAGGATCGAACCCAGTGCCTCACGCATGCTAGGCGAGCACGCTACCACTGCGGCATAACCCCAGCCCTCAGCTTCATTCTTTTGCAAGTGGATATCCAGTTGTTCAAGCCATGAACCATTTGAGGATAAGACTTGTTTTTTCACCATTGAATTTCCTTGGTACCATTCATTATGTTAAATGGATTGCCCATAAATGTATGTGTTCTGAACTCAGTTGTCTGATTCATTCATATATCTACTAATATAGTCTTATTTTTGCTTTATAGTAATTTTGTATTTGGTGTCATTCTTGCAAAGAAAAAATCAAAAAATTTTTTTAAAGATTGTTTTGACTTTCTCCATTTCTTACATTTCCATATGAATTTTAGGAACACCTTTTCAATTTATGTTAAAAAAAGGCAGGTGGAGTTTTTTTGTTTGTTTGTTTGTTTGTTTTTAAACAATTCTTTTTTTTTTAATGTGCTATTATTGTTTTATATCTTTATTCATTTTATGTGGTGCTGAGGATCAAACCCAGTGCCTCACGTGTGCGAGGCAAGCGCTCAACCGCTGAGCCATAACCCCAGCCCCGCAGGTGGAGTTTTAATAGTTTAATCTATAGACCAGTTTAGAACATGTTGCCTCTTTTTTTAAAATACTTTATTTTGGTATGAATGCACATAATCCCTTTTTATTTATTTTTTATGTGGTACTGAGGATCAAACTCAGTGCCTCACATGTGCTAGGAAAGCATCCTACCACTGAGCTACAACTCCAGCCCCATGTTGCATCTTAATTATATGCTTTACTTATCTAATTATATGTTTTACAAATTAATTGTGACCCCTCACCTACAACCATCCAGTGGATTCAAGACTGACTGCATGAAATCAGTGTATAAGGAATTGAGCGCAGGAGAGTAATTTTAAAATGAAACTGTAATATTAGCTAACTTCGCTGAGATGTTGCTTTACAGATACATTTATTTTTCACATTGCACTAGCACATTCATCACTTTATTTATGGTATGTTTGAATTCACCAGTGCATAAGTTATTTCATTGTGTGTAGATACCATTGATTGGAGGCACATTTGTTATGTCTTAATACGTTTTTGTAAAGTTAATAATTAAATTGATAATACACCAATTGCAAATTATATTTTACTTGAGAGATGTTAAAACATGAAGAAAAGTAAATTTTTACCTGAAATACAGTGTAAGATTGAGATTACATAACAGTTCTACCCTGCTCTTCTTTTTTAAATTTATTTATTTTTTTCATGGTTCTGGGCTTGAACCCTGTGGTACTTTACAACTGAGCTACATCCCCAACCCTTTTTATTTTTTATTTTGAGGCAGGATCTCACTAGGTTGTTAAGGCTGACCTTAAGTTGATCCTCCTTCCTCGGGTTCCCACATCATTGGAATTACAGGCATGTGTCATTCCACCCACTTTACCTACTTTTGTTTTTGCTTCTTCTATAACTGTTTTGCTTATAAAGATTATCATGTATTAATGTTAGTGATTGTTATTATTATGGTTATTTTGGATGCATTTTATTTGATATCATGAAAAAATTTTACATATTAAACTTTCAGGTATTTTATTGATGGCAGCCTCGGAAAATGAGGATAATGACGTTTTATGGTGTGTTAACCATGATACATTTCCTTTCCAAAAGCCAATGATGGAAACTCAGGTAAATTATCCAAAGAATTCTAAAGAAACTACTTACTTGTGTGTTTATGCATATATGTATTTATATGAATGTATATACACATGTATTTGTGTGTGTTTGTGTGTATGTGTGTACCCAACTCCCAGGAATGGAAGCACGGTTTGAGTTAGCTCTACCAAGTTTCTGACCTGGTTCAAAAAGCTGGGGTGGAAGGAGGAGGTGTAAGGATGTAAGAAGTGCCTTTCTCTCTCTCTTTTTTTTTTTTGGTTAATTCTTTAAACTTTACTAAACACCTACTATGAATCTTGTGCTGTGATAAAATTTAAGAATTTGTAACTGTGACATAAAACCTGTCCTGATATCCATACTTTGAAGGGCGGAAGTTTTAATTCTTTCTTCACCTCCTCGAAGTCGTATAGTAAAGGACTTCTATGTTTTCTGCAATTTGCTCATCTATTACAGTTATAATAGTACCTACCTATGGAACTGTTACAGACTAAATGAGTTCATATGCATAAAGCTCCCAAAACCACCTGGCACATACACACTCAATAAATGTTAACTTTTTTCTAAAGCAAGTATCATTTCATTTGTATAATACTAGAGTTTTCTCAAATAGGTGTGGATTTTTATTTAAAAAGAAAAAACCATCAAAATAGTTTGTAAACTTTGATGAAATTCTTAAGTTTTACAAAAACAGTTATAAGAGATATTGGGGCCAGGCATCATGGCACATGCCTGTAATCCCAGCGACTTGGGGGGCTGAGGCAGGAGGATCACAAGTTCAATACCAGCCTCAGCAATTTAGTGAGACCCTGTCTCTAAATAAAATATGGAAAAGGGCTGGGTGTGTGTCTCAGTGTTAGAGCACCATTGGGTTCAATCCCCACTACTAAAAAGAGAGAGAGAGAGAGAGAGAGATTGGGATAACCAAAAATTTTATATTGGCTGAGCATTGGATTATATTAGAGAATTTTAAACATACTTAAATGTTATAAAGGCATCATAGTTACTTAAGAGAACATTGTTATTTTGGGGAGGCATATGCAAAAGTATTTAGGGGTTACATGATATCTGTAACTTTCCATGGTTCTGTAGAAGAAAAAGATGTAGAAGAGAGAAAGTAGATATGGCAAAATAGTAATATTGTTGGAACTTTCATACTGAGCATATGGATGTTTCCTTTATTCTCAACATTTTTGGATGCTTAAAATTTATTATAAATATTTGAGAAGATTAAAACACTTTTTAAAATCTCTTACCTTAGAAAGCAACAAATAGAACTTCAGAAGAGAAGAGAATCTATGTGTCAGCAAAAACTAAACTCTGGATCTACTAGTGTAGGTTAATCTGTCCTGAAGATTTGGTAAAAGATAATTATTCTTTGGTTGTTAAGAGAATTATAATTCTAGTAAATAGAATTTACAGTTCATCTTAAGAAAACTTTTCTTTGTCCTTTAGTATGAAAAGAGATAATTTATATAAAAGATTGCTGATTAAAGAATAGGAGAATAGAGAGTTAAATACATTCTTTTGAGGACATAACATAGAGATTGTGTGCATTTTATTTGCAAAATAAAATTTGCTTTTGTGTGATTTCAATATGATTATAAAAAGTGTATTTGTTTTACATAGATGACAACCCGCGTTGATGGCCATTCATGGGCTCTTTCTGCAATAGATGAATTGAAAGTAGATAAAATAATTACACCTTTAAATAAGGATCATATTCCAATAACTGACTCTCCAGTTGTTGTACAGCAACACATGTTACCTCCAAAGAAATTCGTTCTCCTCTCAGCACAGGTATGCACATATTCTCTTGTGGTAGAGACAAAAAGAGAAATGGTATTTAGTGTATTTGTCAAATATTCTGAAGTAGTCACTTAGTGGAGTCATTTCTTAAATGCTTTGTAATGGTTATTCTTATAATATTTTAAGAATATTTGTAAATATCAAATATGCCACAAAAAGAATTAAGTCTTTTAATGGTTATATTTCTAAAGTAGCCTTTCTTTCACTAGTGTTCAGCAACATAAAATGTAGTATAAGCTAAGTTTTATTTTTTTTTTCTTTTGTTCACATTTTTTATTGGTGTTTTCTAGTTGTATATAATGCTGGGATTGTTACATATTCATACATGCACATGATGTAACAATATAATTTCGCCAATATCACTCAAGCTAAGTTTTGTTTCAAACACCAAAAAATATTTCTTATAGTTGTCACCTAATTAAAAAATATTTTCTTGGGGCTGGGATTGTAGCTCAGCGGTAGAGCGCTTGCCTCTCATGCGTGGGGCCCTGGGTTCAATCCTCATACAAACCACATACAAACCAATAAAATAAAGACATTGTGTCCATCTACAACTAAAAAAATATTTTAAAAAAATTTTTTCTTAATATTTTTAACATTTGAATTAATGCATTGACAGAATTAAAGCGGTATAGCACAGGAAATATATACAGTAAAATCCCCCTCCTTAGTCCAGAGCCCATCCCTCTAGACAGCTGTGTTATCTGTATCTATATGTACTTTCAAAGATATATTACAAATATACAAACAATACAAATATGTTTCTGAACACTTGGTAGCATATGATATACACTGCCATGTACCTGGCTTTTTTTTTTTTTTTGGTACCAGGAATTGAATTCAGGGGCACTTGACCACTGAGCCACATCCCCAGCCCTATTTTGTGTTTTATGTAGACAGGGTCTCACCGGGTTGCTTAGCGCCTCGCTGTTGCTGAGGGTGGCTTTGAACTCGGGATTCTCCTGTCTCAGCCTCCCAAAGTGCTGGGATTACAGGCATGCGCCACCGTACCCAGCTCTATACCTTGCTTTTTATATTTTAAAACTACGTTATGGAAATCTTTCCATATCAATATTTAAAATACTTTCTCATTGTTTTATATTTGAAAGTTATTTCTTTATGTGGGTATTCCATGTTTAACTAATCCCCTATTAATGGATTATCTTTTGCCCTTAAAAGTAATGCTGCAGGGGCTGGGATTGTGGCTCAGTGGTAGAGCGCTTGCCTCACATGTGTGAGGCACTGGGTTCGATCCTCAGCACCACATAAAAATAAAATCAATAAAGATATTTTGAAAAGAAAGCAATGCTACAGCCTCCTGTGCATATGTAATCTTGTATATGTGTGAGTAAAGCTGTATATTCTTTGGCAAAGAGGTTGTGTATTTATAATGTTAATAAATACTACCAGATTTCCCTGTGTACATTTGCTAATGCCTATTTCTTCACAGCCTCCCCCATTATACTATACTCTCTTATTAAGAGTGAGACTTACTGTTTTTTTATATTTCTGTGAAGACTCTATTCCTATTCTATACAGTAGTGCCTCTAATCTGCATTTTCACTTTCTAAAGTTTCTGTTGCCCCTTAGTCAAATGCAATCTGAAAATTAGTAGAAAATTCCAGAAATAATTCACAATTTTTAAATTGCATGTTGTTTAGAATAGCAGGGTGAAATTTGTGCCTTCTGGCTTCTGGCTTCAAACCACACAGGATATGAATTATTCCTGTCTCCAGTGTATCCAGGCTGTATATACTATATTCCTGTTAGTCACTGAGTAGCTATTTTTGTTATCAGATCAACTGTCATGGTTTTATAGTGCTTCTTTTTAGGATTTGGTATAGTCTACAATTTCAGGCATCCACTGAGGGGTCCTACAATGTATCTAGTGAGGATAAGGAGGGACTACTATATTTATATGTCTATTGAGTTGCCCTTTTGAACTGTAAAACCATGAATATTATTGAAATTTATGAATCAGGGATATGTTTGTGATTTTAGCTTCATGTATTTTTCCTGATTTGTCATTTGACTTTGTTTATTAAGATTTTTCCCTTACAAGTTTATAAGTAATCAAAATGAAGATCTTTTGGAATTTATGTCATGTTTAACTTCCTTATTCTGAGATTTATAAAAGAATTCACTTATAGTTGCTTCTGATTTTCTTCTAGGATTAGTATAGTTTTATTTTATCCTTTAAATCTGTTATCTGTTTGGAATTTATCCTGGTGTAAGGTATGAGTATGGATCCAGCTTTATTTTTATCCAAATGAGTATCCATGGTGTTAATTAATGAATAATCTATCTTTAATCCTCTGTTTTGGAGGGTAGTATGAGTGGGGCACTATATTTTAATACATTTTTCTCTATGAATATATAAATCTAGTGTAGGTTGAGAGTTGAAATGAAGATGATCTTTTTGACCAGTTTATTTTGTATTCTTGAAGTTATTTTGTTGTTGTATTTGCTTAGATAAAGCTAACAGAATCAATTGCTACCAGACAAGCTTGTTAAATGTTTACTCATATTCTTTTTTTTTTTTTTTTTTTTTTTTTTTTTTTTTTTTTTTTTTAATTTCTTAGGGTAGTCTTATGTTTCATAAACTTAGACCTGTAGATCAACTGAGGCACCTACTTGTGAGCAACGTGGGTGGAGATGGAGAAGAGATTGAAAGATTCTTTAAGTTACATCAGGTAATTGTTGATATACTTTTTTTACATGATTTTTTTAATATATTTAAGTTTTTTTTTTTTTTTTAGTTGGTTACAATATCTTTATTTTGTTCACTTATTTTTATGTGGTGCTGAGGATCGAACCCAGTGCCTCACATGTGCGAGGCAAGCACTCTGCCACTGAGCCACAACCCTAGTCCCACATGATAATATTTTAAAAAATTCTTTTAGTTGTAGATGAACACAATACCTTTATTTATCTTATGTAGTGCTGAGGATTGAACCCAGTGCCTCACACATGGGAGGCAAGCACTCTACCACTGAGTCACAACTCCAGTCCTGACATTTTAAATGTATATGTATACTGACTTTTTTAAAAAAATACCTTTATTTTATTTATTTTTTTGTGGTGCTGAGGATTAAACTCAGTGCCTTATGCATGCTAAGTAAGGGCTGTACAACTGAGCTACAACCCTATCCCCCTGTATACTGACTTTTGAAAGTAGAATAAGACTTCATTCAGGTTTTTATTCTCTAATTTTCATACTTCTTCTTAAAGTGTACTCTTTTTTTTTTAAACTTTTTTTAGTTGTTGATGGATCTTTATTTTATTCATTTATTGTTTGTATGTTGTACTGAGGATCGAACCCAGTGCCTCACGCATGCTAGGCAAGCGCTCTACCACTGAGCTACAGCCCCAGCCCAAGTGTACTCTTAAAGAGTTTGGTATTCAAGTTAGATGATAAATTAATCTTTATGAAAAGCACAAGACAATGTGTTTATTGGCTGGTAAGTGCTTGTATGCACATGTACCCACATTTAATGATCTGAGGAAGAAATTTGAGGGGATAATGTAGGGGCATTTCAAAGCTACACCTAGAATTGATGAAGTTAAAACTGGTAGTGCTTAGCTTAAAATCAAGAATATCAGATCAAACCCTAGCTTCATGTATGACTGCACATATGATGTGATTCTACATCATGTGCAACCAGAGAAATGAAAAGTTATGCTCCATCTGTGTATAATGAATCCAAATGCATTCTGCTATCATGTAAACCTAAGTAGAATAAATAAATTAAAAATAAATAAATAAAATATACATGAATAGTAAAAAAAAAGTCATAAAGGAAAAAAAAAAATCCTAGGATAGTTCAAAGGGAATCTGACTGCAACCTCAAATACAGAGCCATATCCCACTGAGAACTTGGCAAGAATAATATCCAGTTCCTCCAAAAAGTCCTATCTCCTGCCAGTGTTTGAAAAAGTCATTCAATATCTATGTCCTATATCAGTTAAAAATAAAATTTAAGCGAAAAAAAAAATAGATCATCAGATCAAAATTAAGTGTATAGCTGGACACAGTGGTACCCATCTGTAATCTCAGTGACTCAGGAGGCTGACAAGAGGATCAAAAGTTTGAGGCTAACTGTAGCAACTTAGCAAGAGCTTTAGCAACTTAGTGAGACCTTGACACAAATAAGGGTTAGGGACATATCTCAGTGGTAAAGCACCCCTAGGTTAAATCCTCAGTATCAAAAAAAAAAACCAAAAACAACAATAAAAACTTAAGTATATTGACCCTACATACACACCACCTATAAAAAATCTTAGCTTCAGTGGGTGTAGTGGCGCACGCCTGTAATCCCTGCAGCTCAGGAGGCTGAGGCAGGAAGATCATGAGTTCAAAGCTAGCCTCAGCAAAAGCAAGGTGCTAAGAAACTCAATGAGACCTTGTCTCTAAATAAAATACAAAATAGGGCTGGGGATGTGGCTCAGTGGTCAAGTACCCCTGAGTTCAATCCCCAGTAGCAAAAAAAAACCTCTTAGCTCCACCACTGGGGTAAATTTACCCTTGAATTTTCTAGAGTTCATTTTTTTTTAAGTGTAAACTGTGCATTAACAATATGTGGTGTAAGAGCTAACATATGCCAAACTTTTAAAGTAGTGCCTGGCACATGATGCGTACTTGATAAATATGAGCTCTTAGCCGGGTGCCATGGCATATGCTGGTAACCGCAGTGACTCAGGAGACTGAGGCAGGAAAATGACAAACTCAAGGCCAATCTTGGCAATTTAGCAAGACCTTGTCTCAAAATAAAAACTGAAAAAGACCTGACGGTGTGACTCAGTGGCAATGCTCCCCTGAATTTAATCCTTAGTACTAATAAAGAAGAAAATAAAAAAGAATATTGTTTTTTTTTAATACCAGCTGATTTCACTCAGCCATTATTTATGGAGCACCTGCTTTGTGCTGAGGACAGATTTAAACAACATTAGCAGTAAACAAAATTTGTTTTAGAATGTTTACATTTAATATATGGGTTTTGTTTTGTTTTGTTTTTTCCTACAGGAAGACCAGGCTTGTGCAACTTGCCTTATCCTTGCTTGCTCCACTGCTGCCTGTGACAGAGAAGTATCTGCTTGGGCTACTCGGGCTTTCTTCAGGTATGTCAGGTTTTTTTCTACTGGGCCACTTTTTTTTGAATGGTTGCTTTGCCAGTGTGGTAGATAAGACCTAGCCAAACAGTTGAATAACTGCATAGGGAAATTACTAAAATTCATTTGCAAAAGAGTAAAAGTCGGGAAAGATTATGATTATGGTGAAATAGATTAGCATAATTTGTGCATTATTACTCTTTGTCTGAATTTTGTTCTCTAACTTTTGTGTAGTCTTTTCACACTTCTATCTCATTTACTCCTTCACCTTTTTTTACTTCCTCACACACTACCAGTTCTGCTGTGTGTGTCATTGGTTCTGAATGGGATTCTGAATCACATTAAGGAAACTTGGTATCAAAGAGATTTTATTACCCAGATATGGTGGCGTTCACCTGTTAAGTCAGTTACTTGAGAGTCTGAGGCAGGGCAGTTGCAAGATTGAGGCCAGCCTCAGCAACTTAGCAAGGCCCTAAGCCACTAAGCTAGACCTTGTCTCAAAATAAAAAGTAAAAAATGAGTGGGATGTAGCTCAGTGGCAGAGTGCCTCTGGGTTCAATGTCCCAGTATCCCCCTGAAAAAGGAAATTTTATTATTAACTTTTGAAGTACTGGGGATTGAACCCACGGCCTCGTACTACTAGGCAAGTACTCTATTGCTGAGCTATATTCCATATTCCACCCCTCAAAGAGATTAAAAATTATTTTTGCCAATATTATGAAAATTACAATGCCGTTTCCTAACTAAATAAACTCCGTGTGTTGCAGTGATATTTTAGAAGTTATCAGAGTCCCTGTTGAGTATATTAAGTCAACATTTACTAAATCAGTATTTATTATGTATCCTAGGAAGATAGTTTACCATCAGCACCATACATTAAAGTCTTTAGCATTTCTTTGGAAGCTAAGCCAGAGTACCAAAACTTCAGCTTTTAAGATATATAGATGACTTTACTGAATAAATTCAGCCTCTGTTTTCATACGAATAGGTATGGTGGTGAAGCACAGATGAGATTTCCAGCTACTCTCCCCACTCCAAGTAATGTTGGTCCCATCTTGGGATCTCCTGTTTATTCTAGTGAGTATTAAACACTGAAATGATAGTATGAATTTTAGAAACTATGATTTTTTAATCAATACAGCTTTTTGTCTTTGTTTTATTGTTACTGTGTTATTGCTAGATAAGTCTATAGTTTATGACTTGTAAAGTAATGATACTAATGTTGAATCCTTAGTTTATTTTAGGAAGCAAAAAAGATATGACCAGTAGTATTTACAAATGTCATTTGGTAAAGAAATGAATGATTCAATAATAAGAAATTCATATATCAGTGTTTTTCCAAAGTAGGAATTATTAGAAAGTTACTAGACAATGAAATGAATAGTCCCTAATTTTCACACATATCACAGATGGTATCATTCTTCACTCATGCTTAACATACAGCTTCTGTGCCTTGTTTCGATCAGATTCAAATGATTGGTAGTTATTTCATAAATCTTTATATTTTTTAGGTTCTCCTGTTCCTAGTGGTAGTCCATATCCAAATCCATCCTTTTTGGGAACACCATCTCAAGGTACCACTTTTCTGTTTTGGATCACTTATCACTCCTCTTTTTGAGGGGCTAACATGTTCTTAATTTTTAGTGTGAACAATGTTAATTTTGCCCTATTCTCTTAGAGAAAAATGTCATTTAATAGATATCATTTTATTGCTTGACATCTAAGCAAGTACTGGCATTTGGCCATGAATGCCTTTATTTTTTTTTAAATATTTATTTTTTAGTTGTAGGTGGACACAATATCTTCTACTCTATTTTTATGTGGTGCTGAGGATCAAACCCAGTGCCTCCCGCGTGCTAGGTGAGCATGCTACCACTGCGCCATAACCCCAGCCCCATGAATGCCTTTATTTAGGAGCTCCTCAAATATTGTGCTCGGAGGGGCTGGGGTTATGGCGCAGTGGTAGCGTGCTCGCCTAGCACGCGGGAGGCACTGGGTTTGATCCTCAGCACCACATAAAAATAAAATAAAGATATTGTGTCCACCTACAACTAAAAAAAATAAATATTAAAAAAATATATATATATTGTGCTTGGAAATCCCCTTACTGGGTATTAGGATTTAAGTGGGGCCCGAAATTAATATAGTTGTTTCATTTCCAGTATTAGGAGCTATGATTGCAAGTTTTCTTTCCTTTTCATTCTGCATTTTCAACACTTGAATGTCTAATTGGGAGAATCCATCCAAGTCTAAGTCACTCTTCCTAGCAGACCAAATCAAATTAAATATCTATTCAATTATTTTTATAAATATTCCTATCTTTGTGTTATTGAGAATTCTGAATATTTAGGATTATATTTTTAAGAGATTTGTTTTTATTTGTGTATAGGTATACAGCCTCCTGCTATGTCAACTCCTGTGTGTGCCTTGGGAAACCCAGCAGCTCAGGCCACAAGTATGAGTTGTGTGACTGGCCCAGAGATTGTGTACTCTGGAAAACACAATGGTATTTGCATTTATTTTTCTCGGATAATGGGGTAAGTTTTCAAGGAATACCTAACTATTGCTCATGTGTCCTTTTGTTTTTTCCTTATGATATAAGGAATTGAACCTTGAACCCAGGGGTATTCTACCGCTGTCTTTTTTTTTATTTTTTATCTTTTTATTTTTATGTGGTGCTGAGGATTGAACCCAGTGCTTCACGCATGCGAGGCAAGCGCTCTACCACTGAGCTACTGCCCCAGCCCCTCTACCACTGTCTTTTTGAGACAGTGCCTTTCTAAGTTTAAGTTGCTAAGGCTGGCCTTGAAATTGCAGTCCTTGTGCTTCAGCCTCCCAAATAGCTGGAGTATTTTTTTCTAAATTTGAACAGTGAAATATTTTTATCTAAATTTGGGTCATCATGTATTCCTATTAAATTTCATTTTCAACTCATTTGTCCATTGATAAAATTTCTGTCTAACCCTTTTTATTATATGCCTCTTTAAGTCTTATGTTTTTATTTCTGTGTGTGTTTAGCATCAGAGCATATCTATATACATATTACTAGTGTACATTACAAACCACCCCATAATTCAATGACAAGTATCTAGATGTCAGCTGGGCATTTCTGGGTTTGTTTGGCTCACCCATGTACATGCATTCAGCTGTGAGAATAAAGAGAACTCTTTATCTTGGCTAGACTCTCAAACATTGAGGGGGATGTCCGGAATATCCTTAGCTGAGATAGGTTAGTTGTTCTCCACATGGTTTCTCTCATCCTTCAGGAGGCCATCCAAGGATTATTTACTTGTTGGTGGCAGGGTCCTTGAGAAAGAGTGGAAATTTGCCAAGCCTCCCGATGCCTAGGCTCAGAACCAGCCCATTGTTCGCTTTTCTGCCTCATTCCCTGGGCCAGAAAAAAGTCTAAAGGCAAACCCAGATTCAGAAAGTAGGAAGTAGACTACACCTTCTTAGAGAAGAGGTATTAAAGTCATACTCTGTATGGAATAGGAATAGGGTGATAATTTCCACTGTTTTTACAATTAGTCTATCATATCTTCTAACTGTCAAATCTAGTATATATTTTTCATAGATTTGAAATGTATGGTTTCATTCATCTCATTTGCTTAAAAACATGAAAACAGTATAGAACCCCTTTATAAATTTGGTTTTTTTAAATTATAAATTCCCTCTTTATAATTTGTTACTCAGAGCCTTTTGATATTTCTTCAGAAGAATTTCATTGTCTGAAATAATGGGTATATTTGGTTTGAAAATTTCACATTTTCCATTTTTCTTGCTCACTTAGTAAATGTTAAATATTAAATTTTAAAAACAATAAAGCCATTACATTACTACAAAAAGAAATTCACTAAATGTTGTAATTGTTCTTATTCATTAAGACCACAATCATTAAAACATTTTTTTGTTTCAGAAATATCTGGGATGCTAGCTTGGTTGTGGAGAGGGTATTCAAGAGTGGCAACAGAGAGATCATGGCAGTAAGTGTACACCATCATCCTGCTTTTTGTATATAACCAGTTGATGGCAATAATGAACTATTAAATTGTTTCACATTTCTTTCTTTTTTTTTTTTTTTGGTACTGGAGATTGAACTCAGGGGCACTTGACCACTGAGCCACATCCCCAGCCCTATTTTGTGTTTTATGTAGAGACAGGGTCTCACGGAGTTGCTTAGCGCCCCGCCTCACTGTTGCTGAGGCTGGCTTTGAACTCGTGATTCTCTTGTATCAGCCTCCCTAAGTGCTGGGATTACAGGCTTGCGCCACCACACCTGGCTTCACATTTCTTGATATTATAAATAAATTATTCTTTTCTGTAGATTTTTGTGTTCATGTTCCATAAGCCATCCACCCCCTGGTTTGAGTCTCAGCTGTATCATTTACTAACTGTCTGATCATGGGTACATTTCCTAACATTTCAAAGCCTGATGCCTCACTGTAAAATGAGAATAGTACATCTTCCTCATAAGGTTGTTGTAAGGAGTAAATAGAGTTAGTGCTATTATTTAAAATCTGTTTGAATTTATTATTTTATGCTTTGGTTTATATGTACAGTACCTCCCAGGATCCAGCACTAATTTCCATGCATGAAATACTTCCCAGACTGTGTTAAGAAAACATCTTATAAAATTTTGTATTATCACAGATCTGGATAGGAAAATTTCTTTAAAGAATCTGAAATATGCAGATGTTTTAAGCTTTTTTTCTTTTTAAAACAGAAAATTACCAAATGCCTTTTTAGCTGCGATATTCTTTTAAAGCCCACATTTCTATGAAATAAGAATGCATTTATCTCATGTACATGAAGTTTTAAGAACAGGTGAAATTAATGTAAAGTGATAAAAGTAAGAGAGGTTACCTTGGAGATAGGATGACAACAAGCCAGAAAAAACATTAGGAAACTGTATTAGTGTTGGAAATGTTCTGTACTGTGGTCTGGGTGACAACCACAAAAAGTAAAAAGTAATCCAGATATTTACCTAATGTTTGTGTTTTACTGAACATAAATTATATGTCAGTCTTACCAAAGCAGGAGGGGAGAGCTACTAGTGTCCTTCATTGCACGTATTCTGGTCATCAAGAAGTGAATTGACATAAGAAAGAGCTATACTGTTTATAAAAATAGGACACTCAAAATTAAAATTGTATATATACAATTTATAGCTATACAGAATTTGTACTTTTTATGTATGCACATTTTTCCAGTATTTAACTTTTGAAAATTGTTTGGTTCTTACAGATTGAAAGTAGTGTTCCCTGCCAACTTCTGGAGTCAGTGCTGCAAGAACTGAAAGGTTTGCAGGAATTTCTAGACAGAAATTCCCAGTTTGCAGGAGGACCATTAGGAAATCCAAAGTAAGAATAAATAGGGTTTATTTGTTTCTTTACTTTTTTCTTTTCATTGTATTTTTTTGTTGTTGATATATAATTTATCTACCACAAAAGTAATACTTTTAAAGCATGTAGTTCAGTAGTTTTTAGTGTATTCACAAGGTTATGCAATCATCACCACTATTGAATCTAGAACACTCCTCATGACATAATAAAACCCTGTGCAATTAGCAGTCATTCCCCATTTCCTCTCCGCTAGTAGTTGGCAACCACTAATCTGCTTTCTTTCACAATGAATCTACCTATTCTTGATATATTATGGAAATGGAAATATGCATTATGACCCTCTGTATCTGGCTTTTTTTCCTATCCATCCATTTCTGTTTTATTTAGTATTTTTATATAAGTGATTGTTAAGGTTTGTTAAATTCCTTTCCTGCATTTTATAGATAAAATCCTATAATTTTTTTCTGACCTTCAATAATAGAATTATATTAAAACATGTACTAATTTCAACCAACCCTACCATGTGTGCAACATTAGTTTAATTCAGTATGAAAATTTTTTTAGCAGTGTTTTGATATATAGTTTATATAACATAAAATTCACTCATTTTAAGTTAGATCACTAACTTTTCCTCAGTGTGTAGAAGTGTGTAACCATCACCACCACAATATAGTCTTAGAACATTTTATTTTGTTTTTTTTTTTCTACCTGATTATAAATTGAGGGGTATTTTACAACTGACCCACTTTCCCAGCACTTTTTATTTTTTATTTGAGACAGGTCTCTAAGTTGTGTAGGGCCTCGCTAAGTTGCTGAGGTTGGCCTTGAACATGTGATCCTCTTGCTGCCACCTCCCAAGTTGCTGGGATTATAGGCGTGCACCACCGCATCTGCTCAGTTTTAGAACATTCCATCACTGAGATGATAGCTTCTGTTCATTAGCAGTTACTCCATGCTCCACTCTCCAGTGCCAATTACCAATCTACTCCATCTATATAGATCTATTTATTCTCAATATTTCATAGGAATGGAATCATATCCTGTGCAGTTTTGGAGACTGGCTTCTTTCACTAAGGATTTTTGTTATAGTTTGTGGGTTTTTTTGTTGCTTGATTGGTTGGTTGGTTGGTTGATACTGGGGATTACACCCAAAGATGCTTTACCACTGAGGTACATCCCTAGTCCTTTCTTATTTTGAAATGGGTTCTCAGTAAGTTGCCCAAGCTAGCCTCACACTTTCAATCCTGCTGCCTCAGCCTCCCAAGTTGCTGCAGGCAGGTGCCACCTGGCCCAGCACTTGGCATATTTTTGAGGCTCTTGTCCTGTGTTTTGTCCTATCTCTTTGGAGAATCATATCAACTGTCCTGGATCTAGCCTCAGTTTCTTTTCTTAATCATTTCTTTCCTTTCTCTTCTTTTTCTTTATCTTTCTCTTTGATCTTTTTCCCTCCAGATTAGGAAAATTTCTAGTTGATATTTTCAGTCATTTAATTGATTTAACCTCAGTCATTTTAAGTAGCATTTGTTCAGACTCTGATAAATTTTCTTCCTGGTCATCAATTTTTAATTCTATGAATTCTTTCTCATTTGACAACTTTTCCGTTTTCATGACAACCAGCGCTTGTGATGGTTGCACAATCCCATAGGTACATTTTAAAAAATCAAGTTGTACATTTTAAATGGTTGATTGTATGGTGTCTAAGTTCCATCTGAAAAAGATTGCTACATATACACACATTCTATAATTTCTGTTGCAGTACTACTGCCAAAGTGCAGCAGAGGCTGATGGGATTCATGCGTCCTGAAAATGGAAATACTCAGCAAATGCAACAGGAGCTACAGAGGAAGTTTCATGGTAAATTATTGCTTCTGATCAATTACATGTATATGACCCCACTAAAGAGTTGTATTACTTAAATAGTAGTAAATGGTGAACTTCTCTTAGTAAGATCTAGTTTGCTTGATAACACAAATGCTGTTTATTCAAGTATCCATGTGATTGGGAAAATGGGACAATGTGGAAATTCTTTGTTTTCACAACACTTTTAGCCCACAAATTTTTGTTCTTTCCTCCACTAGTAAACATCATACACACTTTTTTCTTACAATTTTGTAATTGTCATATATATCACTATATATGTATACACACATATATATGTATATATATAAAACAAAATCTACCATTTTAACTTTTTGGGGGGTGGGCAGTACTAGGGATTGAACCCCAGGACCTTGCACATACAAGGCAAGTATTCTACCACTGTACTATACCCCCAGCCTTTTTTATTTTGAGAGCAGAGTCTCACTAAGTTACCCAGGATGCCCTTGAACTTGAGATCTTCCTGCCTCAACCTCCCACGTAGCTGGGATGATAGGCATGCACCACCATACCTGGCATATTTTAACTATTTTGAAGTCACATTCACTATATTCACATTGTAGTACAACAATCACTAACATGCATCTCTAGAACTTTTTTATCTTTCTAAAGTAAAATCCTTCACCCAAGAAATAACAACTTCCCCTTTTTCTCCATACCTCCAGACGCCGGCAGCCACCATTGTACTTTTTATTTCTGTGAATTTGACTACTCATAAGCACCTTATGTAAACAGATTAATAGAGTAATTTTCATTTTATTACTGGTTTATTCACTTAAAATACTGTATTCAGGATTCATCCATGTTGTAGCATATGTCAGCATTTTCTCTCTTTTTAAATCTGAATAATATCCTGTTGTGTTACACACCACATTTTGTTTATTTGTTCATTGTGAGTAGGCACTGGGTTGCTTCCACCTTTTGTAAACATGGACATACAAATACAAATTTGAGTTCCTTTTTGGTTTATCTTGTATATACCTAGAAGTAGAATTGCTGGATCATATGGTAATTCTATTTTTAATTTTTTTGTTGTTGTTTAGAGACAGGGCCTCACTCTGTTGTCCAGGCTAGTGTATCTTATGAGCTTCAGCGGGCTTCTATCCTCAGCCTCTTTTTTTTTTTTAATATTGTTTTTAGTTGTAGATGGACACAATGTCTTTATTTTATTGCTTTGTATGTGGTGCTGAGGATCGAACCCAGGGCCTCACGCATGCGAGGCAAGCGCTCTACC